>JBCNYG010000008.1:9884048-9894627 GCA_039654305.1 Porochilus rendahli | reverse complement strand
TGTGTGTGTGTGTGTGTGTGTGTGTGTGTGTGTGTGTGTGTGTGTGTGTGTGTGTGTGTGTGTGTGAATGTGTGTGTTAATGTTTGTGTGTGTGTGAGGGTTTATGTGTTAATGTGCATGTTAATATGTCTGTGTGTGTGTGTGTGTGTGTGTGTGTGTGTGTGTGTGTGTGTGTATTAAGGTGTCAGTGTGAGTGTATTAATGGGTGTGTGTCAGTGAATGTTTGTGTTTGTGTAATGTTTGTTAATGTTTGTGTGTCTTTTAATGTGTGTTATTGTTTTTTTGCTACTGTGTGTCTGTTAGTGAATATGTGTGTGTGTGTTAATGTGTCAATGAGTGTTTGTGTGTGTTTGTATGTGTGTGTGTTTGTGTTAATGTGTCAGTGAATGTTTTGCATGTGTGTGCATGTGTGTATTAATGTTTTTGTGTGTGTTAATGTGTGTTAATGTATGTGTGTGTTTTCAAAGGTGTCAGTGAGTGTGTTAATGTGTGTGTCACTGAATGTTTGTGTGTGTGTGTGTGTGTTAACTTGTCAATAGATGTTTGTGTGTGTTAAAATGTGTGTGTGTGTTGATGTGTCAGTATGTGTGTTAATGTGGGTGTGTTAATGTATCTGTATGTGTGTGTTAATGTGTCAGTTTATGTCTATGTGTGTAAGTGTGTCACTGTGTATTAATGTATTTGTGTGTGTTAATGTGTCAGTGAATGTTTGTGTGTGTTAGTGGGTCAGTGTGTGTGTTAATATATCTGTGTGTGAGTGTGTGTGGTAGAGTTTGTGAGTGTATTAAGGTGTCAGTGGGAGTGTGGTAATGTGTGTGTGTGTGTGTGTGTGTGTGTGTGTGTGTGTGTGTGCGTCTGTATGCGTGTGTTGTCTGTTGGGACTGTAGCACTGCTGAGAGAGGAACAGTTCTATACCCACAGTCCTCTCTGCTCGCTCTCTCACTCCCATGTGTTTACTCTTGTACGCACTCAGCAGGGATTCTGATTGGCTCACGACTCTCAAATTACAGACAGCGGCGTTTCTGATGGCTAATTTTCGAAATGGGGCTAATTGGATTAGCTGATGTAGCGCTTCTGGATTAAAAAGTCACAGGAATGCGTTTCTGATCTCCTGCTGTCCCTTTCTCTCTCTCTCTCTCTCTCTCTCTTTCTCTCTTTCTCTCGCACTCACTGAACAATCATAACCTCAAACTCTCAGGTCGATGCACTTTTTTTATTGCAAGGTAAAAAAAGTACAGAGAAAAGGAGGAAAAAGAGGGGTGATAGAGGGAAGACAGAAGGAGTGATGAAAGAGAGAGAGACAGAATATTCCAAATTACAATGAAAAACAGAATAAATGGGCTATATAGTGATAGAGGGAAAAAGGGACAGAAAAGAAATTGATGGGAGACTTAAAAGAAGGAAAAAGAAAAAAGAAAGTGGTGAAACCAATTAAAAAAATAACAGGTACAAGTAATAAAGAAAGAAAGAAAGACAGAACTGAGTGCTAGAATTAACAATAATATAGAGAAATAAAAATGAAAAGTATTTTTTAATAATATAATTTATTTAATTAATAATAATGCATTTAGAATGGTACAGTGATGTAGTGGTTAGCATGTCCACATCACAGAAAGAAGGTCCTGGGTTCAAGTCCCGGGCTCAGCAAGGGCGTTTCTGTGAGGAGTTTGCATGTTCTCCCACGGCTTGTGCGGGTTCCTCTGGGTACTCTGGGTTCTTCCCACAGTCCAAAGACATGCACAGACAGTGCAAAGACTTACTGGCTGTTTCACATTGCCCCTTGGTGTGAGTGTAGGTGTGAATGGCTGTGTGTGTTGGCCTTAAGATGGACTGGTGAACTGCTCAGGGTGTACCCGGCCTTCGTCCAGAGTCCTCTGGGATACACTCCACCCTGCCCAGAACCCTCCAGTCTGAAGTATCAGATCAGCCTTTGATACTCACTCAACCATTAAAGTGTGTGTGTGTGGTGTTTGTGTGCGTGTGTGTGTGTGTGTGTGTGTGTGTGTGTGTGTGTGTGTGTGTGTGTGTATGTTCCACACTAGCACTCTTTAAACCCTGAGCTCAGGAGTGAGGACTTTTCACAGTGACATTAAGCAGCTCGCCCTGTGATTAACCCTAATGAGAAATCCGATAGATTGATTTAACCCTAACTCTGACACAGAAAAGGCCACTACTTCCTGGACTGCATGGATCGTGTTGCGCTAATGAGACGTGACCTTAATGCTACAGTTAAGATGGAGAGCGGCTAATGAAGGCACGGACTGGCGCGGACGTCGATCCCGCTCCATTCGTCAGCCTCCGTCAGGCGAATTTTACAGCAGAATATTTTTGTATTTATTATTCGGGGGATTTTTTTCTTTCTTTCTCATTATGACATTCTGACCTGCGGTTAAATGAAATGTGCACCTGATGCTCGTGATTCCGAATTCGATCTAATCCTCGGTGAACCTGCATGACCCGGGCACACCGTCTGAAACGTGTGCTTGTGACATTTATATTTCAATGAACATGACCGGAATCTGTATACGTGGAAGCGCCGGATCAGCCTGCGTCTTGAAAAAGTCAATTTGGAAATATCAAGATGAATTACAGTGGCTCACGCGGTCGCATATAATCTGGGAACCTGTTTACTTGGATTAGTTAGAGAAATACCAGGGTTAAAACACTCACATGGAACCATTTGCTGCTATCACAAATCGTGGGGCATTGAGAATACAGAAATTCATCAACACTTTACAGTAATTACATACATGTTACACAGTAATTACTGAAGTAATAACCAACACGAAGCTACAAGGTGCTAAAGAACACACATTCTCATAAGTATGGAGTCAATATTGTCTGAAGATTGAATATTAACTATTCAGGAATGAAACGGTGTATGTGTCGTGCTGTTACAGAAAATTATTCAAATACATGCTGGTGTGATGATGTGAAGTCAGAGGATTACTGGATTTCAGAGAGTTTAACTTTTCCTATAAGGAAATAAAGGGAGAAACTGAAACAGCCAATTAGCCTAATGTGCATGTCTTAGGACTGTGGGAAGAAACCAGAGTACCTGGAGGAAACCCATGCAAGCACAGAGAAAACATTCAAACTCCACACAGAAACACCTTCATCAAGCCTGGGACTCAAACCCAGGACCTTCTTGCTGTAATGTGGATGTGCCGACCACTACACCTCTGTGCTGCTCCAGGTCTATATAAAGTCTTCCTGTTCTTTATCTATGTTACAGTATACAAGAAAATACACCAGCGAACTGCTGTCCTGTCCTGAGGATGTCAGAAAACATAAACCTGTAGCTTAATCTCTGACACTGGAGACTTCTTCCACAAATATTTATCACTGATCACCTGCTTGCTAATGGTAAACTTCAACTCATCAATGCTTTGTGAGTCTGTTTATTATTCTGCCAGCATCTGCTTTCCACATCCCAGTGCTGTTGCTATGGAAACGATAACATATTAAGGTCATTAATATAAAGCAGTAATTTGTAGATGCAATACTGACAGAGCTGATTTTTTTAGAAAATTAATCAACACCTCCTCTTCTGACCAATCAGAATCCAGAACTGAACAGTACCCAAAAAGAGAAGCTGGAGATGGAATGACTGTTTATATTCGCTTGAACATCAATTAAAACTCTGGCGATAAACAGATTAAATGTATGAGGTGTTGATCCTAAATAAACAAAATAACGAATACAAGAGACACAGTGACATCTGCACAAGATAAAGAAGCAAAAAAGTGAGAGTGCTGTGATTTATTGGAAGTGAAATATGGAACTGGATGTAAAGTAGATTATAATGAGGAAAACATGAAATAAATTGATTGACACTTTGACAAGTAATAGAATAAATAAAGACAGAAGGTGGAGGAAGCATGGGTGAGAAAGAAGAAAAGAAAGAATCAGGAACAGAAAGATAAGAGGTCAAAAAATAAAAAGAAGGAAAAGAAAGAATGATTTGATTGCTAATAAGAAACATAAATAAATACATGAACACAAAGAAAAAAGAAAAAAGCAAGAAAGAAGGAAAAGCATAGAAAAAATGGTTTGATGCTAATAGGGAGAATAAATATATACAAAGAAAAGAAAAAAGTAATAAAAACAAAAGAAAGACATAAATATTGACAAAAAGGGAAAATAAAAAAAGGAAGAAGGAGAAAAAAATTATCAGGCGCAAGAAATAAAAATAAATGCAGTAAAAAAATTGATAAATTGATCAAAAGTTGAGAATTTGAAACAGATTGATTGGCAGTTTGACGTAAAAAAAAAACAGAAACATTTCATCTTGACTTCTTGTGATAATTATTTATGTCATGTCCACTCTCACTGTGCCCCGCCCACTTCGGAATGTGACAGACTGACACATGGGGGCGTAGTCAGAGCTCTTCATTCGCCCAATCAGGTGCAGTGGGCGGTGTTGCGCTGCTCGCGAGCTCCTGTTCATATGTCACTTCTGAAACAAAAGCAGTGTGCGCGCGGCACTTGATTATTTATTTCACCCTCTCTAAGAGCGCGGAGCCGGCTCTCGAGCAGAAGCTTCAGCCTCTGTCAGACCCAGACTCGGGGAGGAAGGAGTGGAAGGAGTCCTCCTGTCAACCGCCGTCAAACCGCGGGATTATCCTTCTCCACCTTCTCCTCCTCTTCCTCCTCCTCCTCCAGCGCCTGGCTTTTTAAACTTGTTTCTTGTTCCGCTCCGGGTTTGGAGCAGGAGTGGCCTGTGCTTTTTCCCCTTTTCTTTTCCTCTCAGAACGGATCGCGTTTCATTTCTCTGTGAGAAAAACCAAACCAAACCAGTCCGAACCGAACCACACAACTGTCCGCGAGCACACGGCTTTTCCCGCCTCTTTTATTTTACCTCAGCTCTGAGATTTGTTCCCTCTCAGCCTTTCCTCGGAGAAAACAGGCAGAAAGAGGGAGAGAGAAAGAGAAAGGGGAGAGATTTCCGACCTGAGGAAGAAATTAAAATAAAAGTGTGTGTGAGATAGAAGTGTGTGAGAGAGAGAGGGAGGGAGGATGGAGGAGCAGCCGCGGTTGATGCACCCTCACGGGGTGGGCTTGGCCGGTCACCCGGGCCTCACACACCGTCCCCCGGACGTCACAGCGGGAAACGACGGCGACTCACGGAAGCAGGACATCGGAGACATTTTACAGCAGATTATGACCATAACGGACCAGAGTCTGGATGAAGCTCAGGCCAGGTGACTTCCACCGCACACAGCTCTCCGTTTCATGCTCATTTACACCCGCACACATTTAGTTATTTATTTATTTATTTATTTATTAAAAAAAAAAAAAAAAAAAAAAAACAGCAACACTGTTTGTTTACATGACAGAAAACTTCTTCAGCTCGTTTCCCAAACCGAGCTTTTCTCCCTCCATCCCTTCATTTCTCCTTAAACAATCAACCATTTCGCGCTTTCTCTTCCTCTCTGTTGTGCCCTTCATCATTTCATCACTTCATTTCATCACTTCATCATTTATCACTTAATTTCATCACTTCATTTCACATCCAACCTTCATCACTTCATTTCATTTCATCACTTCATCATTTATTGCTTCACTTCATCACTTCATGATTTCGATTGCATCACTTCAATTCATCACTTCATTTCATCACTTCATCATTTATCACTTCACTTCATCAATTCATAATTTCATCACTTCATTTCATCATTTCATCACTTCATCATTTATCACTTCATTTTATCACTTCATTTTATCACTTCACTTCATCAATTCATAATTTCATCACTTCATTTCATCACTTCATCATTTCATCACTTCATCATAAATCACTTCATTTTATCACTTCATTTTATCACTTCATTTCATCAATTCATAATTTCATCACTTCATTTCATCACTTCATTTCATCACTTCATCATTTCATCACTTCATCACTTCATCACTCCATTTCATGACTTCATTTCATCACTTCATCACTTCACACTTGATTTCATCACATCACTTCACACTTCATCACTTCCTCATTTCATACTCCATTTCATCACTTCATTTCATCTCTTCATCACTTCATCACTTCATTTCATTCATGTTTTATTTAAAATCTACAAACATCATGTATTATTCATTAAAAATTACTTACCAGTTTATTCCTCATATTTAAGCAATTTTAATTTACAGAAAAATATTATAATACTTAATTGTTTTGTGTATTTTAAATGTTTTTATAAATATTTGACATAAGTGTTATTTTATGAATGAAGTTTGTCCACATAATATCATTATATTACATACACTACAAATATTACATATAATACATATACATATGTAGATTATCTATAAATATTTTATTAATATCAGTAGATTTTTTTTCTTTTTATGAGTTTTAGTGAAATTAATCTTTATTAATTTCAATCTTTAAATGATATTTTGTTTAATTAAAATTTTTTTACATAAATTATACAATGAATATAAAGTGAACACATATCAGTGTTTAAATAAACAATATATTAATAAGATATTTATAAATAAAACAACACGTGATTAGAATATCGTTTATGATTTATATTTTTAGCACTTTATTAAAATTTTTTTATCATTTCACATTTCTTTCCACATTCTATATTTAATTAAATATTTACACAAAATAAAAAACAGTTTTCAATATTGCTGTGATGAATTTAAATATTACTTATTATATGTAGTTTTATTATATTACATTATATATAGTTTTAACGTATATTTACTTTATTTTATTTCACCAACAGGGTCAGAAAGTTTTGTGTTTTTAGTTAAAATGATGTGAACATTTTCATTATTTGTTATCGTGTCACTTTTCACCCCATAATCTCTCTAAAGGTACTTAAATAAAGATAAAATAATATTTATATGAACCCATGGTTATTATTAATTACATTATACGATACTTTGTTGCTGTTGTTGTTGTTGTTTATTGATATGATCAGGAATCGGTTTGTGAGTGCAGCACTGTGTTAGAAAATGTTTTTACTCCAGAAATAATTTGTGTCTCAGTGAAGTGCCATGTTTTAGACAAGTTTGAATTATTGTCGTATCACAAAGTTTAATAAAAGTTTAATCATCACAACGTGGGATCAGAGTGTAATATATCGCTCTTACTTACTCATTTGCTGAACCACTTAATCCAATTATGATCGCAGGCAGTCTAGAGCCTATCTCAGCCGACACTGAGCGAAAGCGTGAAAAACCCTGAACAATTCGTCAGACCAGTCTCACCTAGGGGCAATTTGGAACAGCCAATTAGCATGACGTGAATGTCTTTGAACTGTGGGAGGAAACTGGAGTACCTGATAAACACAAACCACACCTCCTTTACTGGGACTGACAACTGAGACCACACCTCCTTCAGTGTGACTGACACACAAACGACAAGCCCTCTTTACTGGGGGTAACACAGATCACACCCCCTTTACTGGGACTGACAAATTGCTGGGAGTGACACACAGAGACCACTCTCCATCACTTTGTCTGACACACGGAGGCCGTGCCTTCTTCATTTAGACTAGCAGGTACAGAGGCCACACCTCATTTACTGCGACTGGTAGGTTTAAAGCCAATTTCCCTCCACTGTAACTGATACATACAGAGGCCACACCTTACTAAGCCTCCTTACCTGTGACTGAGAGGTTTAGGTCACACCCACTGGTATATCAACTACATCTGCTTCACTGACACACAGGAGTAATGTCTCATTCACTTTGACTGATAGGTATAAATACCACGCCCCCTTTTTTGTCTTGCAGGTATGAAGAAGTAGAGAGGTGAGAGGAATGGGCCTGATGTGATAGACGTCTGGAAGGTTGTTTTTGTTTACTCTGTAAAGTCCTGAAGTTTATTTATTTTGTCTCTGCAGGAAACACGCTCTGAACTGTCACCGCATGAAACCCGCGCTCTTCAACGTGCTGTGTGAAATTAAGGAGAAAACAGGTGAGTGCTGTCTCCTCTGAGTACCCGCCGAGGATTCACGGAATAATGGAAATAACGGAATCTTTAAATGCAGTAGCCATGCAGTGGATTTATGGAGTGTTTACACAACCAACTCATTTATTTAACAGTGACCCTGTCTACTCTCCCTCCCTCTCTCTCTCTCTCTCTCTCTCCCTCCCTCTCTCTCTCTCCCCCCCCCTCTCTCTCCCTCTCTCTCTCTCTCTCTCTCTCTCTTTATTTGTTTATGCATACATAGATTTTTATTTACTTAGAGAAAGACTGTAGTGTTAGTCTATATCCACTATACCCAGTATACCAACTATCCCCAATATAATCACTATATTTTCAGTGTAGCCAGTATAAAGTCTATTCCCAGTATACACTTCATATTCACTTAACCCTGTACACCCAGTATAACCTCTATTACTACAATTATCGAGATGATTGTTTCGCCCCATCACTATATTTAATAATAACGTCAGTAACTTTAAGAAATATTTTCATATAAAAAATTAAAATTTAGAAAAAATTATATTCGTAAGGTTTAATATTACTTTTATTTGGTAAGATTTATATAATATTAAAAATATTTAATTTAGCTTTTTATTTTTAAATTATATTTTAACATTTAATAATTATAACATAAGATATTAATAATAAATATTTAAACATTTTATAGTAATAATAATAATCATAATAATAAAAATATGAAATGTTGTTCCCCACTCCCATGTTTATATAAACTTTTATAATCGTGTGAGTTTCAACAGAACTTGTGTTTTATCTTTCTGTGCAACTTTTCTCATGTTTTGTCTTTCTTTTAAACTTCACCATACCCTGTGTGTGTGTGTGTGTGTGTGTGTGTGTGTGTGTGTGTTGCTCAGAGCAGTGTGTGAGCACGCCGGTTGTGTTCTTTGAGCTGAGTTCATTCAGAGTTCGTCTCCAACACCAACAACAAAGTGACTTGGACCTCGTCCTCATCATGACTCCTTTTTTTCCTTCCCATAATTCACAGCTGCTTTTGGAGCAGAGAAAGCGCCGTACAAAAAGTTCGATGTGTTCCAGATCACACTCGCCAAAATATTTAACCGATCTAACTAGACGCATATATATCACATCAGGGCTGTTTATACCAGCTTAATAAATGAATAATAATGCGCTCGGCGGCAGCTCGGCGGCCCCGTCTCTTCCAGGGAATAAAGAATAATAGGGCTGTCTCCTCATCTTGTTTTATACTTACATAAGTCTCCATGAATGCTAGGTATGCTAGCTCTAGATAAAGCACTGTAAGTTGGTGGGAGTGAGGGGGCGGAGTCAATGAGTAATTTTGTAAACTTGAGTAAATTTGAATCGGATTGAATTTTCTTATGCATAGATTTGCCCATTTATAGCAGCACGAGTAGGACAGGAACGTTGATAAAAGTTGAGGTATATACCACAAACTTTGAGAGTAGATACTCTAAAGAAGCTTAATACAATTCGTGGGGTAAATAATCATTTATACTTGTGATGCGCTGCTTGAGGTTCAGCCTGCGCGCACTTGACGTCGTTTATCAAGACAGCATAAATTTGCTGCACCTTGGCACCCTGTTCTCGCCTTCGCCTACAAATCGCATTTTGTACTTGAAAACAACAGTGAATGCAAACAGCTGAAATAATTTCTCAAAGTTGAGTCTACTTAATGCAGTTAATCCAAAATAAAAAGGATAAATACAATAAATATACATCTGTATGTAGATACATTTCTGCATTGAATTGAAAAAATGTTAAAATTAAATACAAGTTTTTTCCAGTGTACATGTTACTTACCTCAGAAACACAGAACTAAAACACAGAACTAAAAGTGTCTTGACGTTTTTGTTTGAGGCTACTTTGTTTCTAGTTTTCTTTAACACTGCAATCTACACTCACAAGCCACCTACTAGTGAAAAGAAGGACATACAATCTAAATTACTATCGATATTTTATTTCCGTTATCTTAGTTTTTGTTTTAATAAAAAGTTGGAACCTTTCCACAGACTCATAGCATAAACATATTGATTTGTCTGTGATCCAGCGTTTCACGTAAACCTCTATTTTGCCACTGCTGTTGTCATGGTAACACTCTAACATTAGATGTTAGAGTGTAACGGTAATGATCTGCGCTAATTATGAATAATTTGATGGTGAGCCAATCGGAAGTGAGCATTTTTACCCACCTGCAGTGCTGTCTAACACTGTTTTTAACGACAGATGTTGTGTTGAGGAATATACCATGATAATACAGGTTAATAACAAAGATTACAACACTGTTATAACATGCATAGTTGCTCTGTGCACTTTTAGTATTTAGTGTTAAATCAAATGAGAGCTCTATTAAAGTGGAAGCAAATCTTTTGTAGTTGTTACAGCCTGTTCTTAAAAATAACTGTGTGTGTGTGTGTGTGTGTGTGTGTGAGAGAGAGAGAGAGAGACAGAGTGAGTGGAATGTTAATGTGAAACGTGCTCAGTGCAGTCAGCAGCAGCCGCGACGGCGGTGTCGGAATGAGCTCTTGCTTCTTTCCCTCTCTGTTTAATGCAGGGGTGTAATTTCACACTGCACACACACACACACACACACACACACACACACACACACACACACACACACACACACACACACACA
>JBCNYG010000008.1:9859901-9870464 GCA_039654305.1 Porochilus rendahli | reverse complement strand
AGATATATATATATATATATATATAGTTATCATCAGTATTTTTTTCATATTTTTTATTTCACTTGTGTTTTAAATAATTTAAAATCAATAATATAATATCAATGTATTTTCTGGCTGAATAATTTTTCATTAAATACTGTATGATATTTTTTGTGAGTTTAATTTTTGGGATATTCCATGAATATATACCTTATATATAAACAATTAATTTATAATTGGAATTTAAAAAATATTTTTTTGCTAAAATGAATGCGGCGAGAGTGATGACCCTGATCTTCCTGATGGTGGCGCTATGACCCCTGTTTTTTTTCCTTTGCATCTTGTATATATCTCATTTCTCATGAGCTGTCATCCCTGCAGAGAACTTCCTTTACATTTAAAGTATTCATCTCCGCCCACTTGGAATCATTGTTATACCCTAAAAAACGCCTTTTGCAGAAATCTGTGTGTTTTTCAGCTGTTGCTTCGGTTTCGTGCTTACAGTAAACCGCGATACATTTTATCAACACTTCAACGTCTTTAAAAAATTCGCTGAGGTCTGAACAGGTGTGCGTGTTTTTTCTTTTCTTTTCCCACCAACTGGAGTCGCCACCTCCTTTCCCATCACATCATCCGTCTTCATCACGGCGCCACGTTCGATTTCCGCTTTTGTCGTTCCTCCCCTCCCACGATAAGTCGCTATTGATGAATCGATAGTGTCGAAGGCGGCGTCGAGATAAAAGCGTGTGGGTTAACGCCGTCTCGTTCCGTTTAACCTTTGATATAACGCTTATTTCAGCGAGGTGGATTTCACTCCATCCATCTTCATCCATCACGTCGTCGCTGAAATATGCAAATGAGCTCAGGGCTCGTTAAATGGGCCGTTTCAAATGTGCGGTGTGCCGCACCGACTACTTAGTGTCCATACATATAGTGAGTTTGACACATACACACACACACACACACACACACTTTTTTTGTCCAACAGAATCTCTTTGTTTGGGTGTGAATTTCTTTCTGCGTGTGTCAGCACAAATCTGTGCTATAATCTGTATTTGTTTGTGTTTGGTGTTTTTTTAACATCTTTTCTACTTCGACGAATCGGAACCTCCGCAAGCCGAACAAGTTCTTCCTGTAGTGTGTGAAATAAACTATATGTGATATTTTTATATGTGCACCACACTAAGTCTTCTAGGTTCTTATAACTCACCAAAGACTCAACTCACTAAAACACCAACGACATAAATGCAACACACACAAAGGTTAAAGGTGAAAGGTCACCGCTGTTATGAATTATTATTCACATCTTGGTGCTTTTAAATGTTTTTTATTTTCTCAGAAGCTGTTAACGAGGGGGAAGTTCTCCTGCAGTCGGAGGATTTAGGAGACGGATTTAAACGGCGTGATTAACGAGCAGAGAGCTCGCTCTGAGTCCTGAAATAACTCCCCCGCTTTCCTCCGCGCTGATTGACACGTCAGTCTGAGGGTTTGGGAGAACAAAAAAAAGAAAAAAAGTCTCTTTGGAAAGTTTCTAAGTGGAAAGTTTTTCCTCAGTGCTTTAGAAAAAAAGTTGAAAAGAATAAACAGATCAAAGAGAAGTTGTTACGTCGTACATGAATAATTGTTATTTTTACGATGACGCACATGGAGGCGGAGTTTGCCTAAACCTAACAGGCATGTTTCAGTAAGCAATGTGTTCTGGTCTAGAGCGTAAGTGTGTGCTGGGGTTTTTTGCGTCATATCGCCTCTCGCGAGGAGCTGTGTGAAGTCTGCTGCCGCCGTCGGGCAGATTGATGTAACTGCAGCCTGGTATGCTGGAGCAGGAATACCACGTTATTCATTCAGTAATAATATCGTATCTTTACCGTGACGGAAGAAACGCGTTGTTACTGTTTTTCTGTAAGTGTAGTCGACGAGTGCTGGTACGGGTTATGCTTCATGTCCTGCACATGTTCTCTTTACAGCATGGAACAAACCCAAAAACCAGTTCAGAGGCATCAAATCATCGTAACATGTTTTGTGCATGATCAAGAATCAAGTTCCATTCTATACACTGCAGAGCATTATGTGCAGAAATGGACTGTTTTGTTTTGGTAGCATTATATTAATGAAAAAGGCCCTGCGATGGTCTGGCGAGCTGTTCAGGGTGAACCCCGTCTTCGCCCAGAGTCAGCTGAGACAGGCTCCAGCCTCACTGTGACCCTAATAGGGTTTAGCGTTTTGGCAAATGAATTAACAGATATTATTATTAGCGGAAATAAAGACTTTTATTAAATTATTTTAAGCACTTGCAAAATCTTCTCATTCGTAAGTGTATCACTGTATTGTTAGTTGTTATCCTTTTTTCTTTTGGTAAGAAGGCATTATTGAAAACTTCTGCCTCAGATGCTTCTACTCTAGAAAATCTGGAAAGGTATTTATGGAGGCGTAAACCACACACTGATTAGTTGATTTTAATAATCAGAGTCTTGGCACTCAGGATAAATTGCCAGGAGCATGTGCGCATAGCAACTTGGAATACCAGGAATTTTTCTGACGTAAATATTAGTGTGTGTGTGTGTGTGTGTGTGTGTGTGTGTGTGTTCGTTGTGCAACGAGGTAAATGACATGATGTGTGTTCCTATGTTTGAAATGTGTTGAATATTTAAAAAAACTGAGATAAAATGTTTTATGTTTTACCCAACAAAAACAAAACATCACCAGTGTCTTTAGAATTCTGTCATCTATTGTCTGCCTTGTTCTCCTCTCTCTCTCTCTCTCTCTCTCTCTCTGTCTTTTTCTCTCTCACTCTCTTTGACTCTCCCAAACCTCTGAAGTCATTACTGTGTGTGTGTGTGTGCGTATGTGTGTGTGTGTGTGTGTGTGTGTGTGTGTGTGTGTATAAAACCCTGCGGTTATATGGATAATGAATTCTGTCTAGTTGCCTCCACACCTTGCTCCCTGTCCTCTTATAAAAATGTGACGTGTGTGTGTGTGTGTGTTGGTCAGTGAAGTGGATGTGAATAAAACCATACACAATGTAATATTAGACAACAAAAACTTGTTCACTGTAACATGATGGACAGCAGCAGCACTGCTGAGTTCTGTATTGTAATTGGTCAGGGTAGAATATGTGGATTTCTGGATGGTGATTGGTCAGGACAGACGGTGTTGAGTTCTGGATTGTGATTTGTCAGGAAAGAAGGTCTTTGTTTTTTTGGTGCCACAGGTCTGACAGTAGTGCAGCTGCCAATCACAGCTTTAATTAGAATGAATATGATTATTATAATTCTAGTGTGCTGTTAAAGGAAACTAATCAACCACCGCACAGTAACAGTGATTCCAGTTCCTCATACCGTGCCATCGTTGTAAGATAAGGATCAGGACGTGATTAGCTTGGGGTTAATTACGGCTCGTAAACCTGAACGATGTGATTTTATGATTCTGGAAGCAGCTTAAAATGACTTTAAAATAATATTGCAGTTTTATGGTGGCCATCTTGTTTCTGCTCTCTCTTTCTCTTTCTCTCTCTCTCTTTCTCTCTCAGTGAGCTCTAACAATGGAAATGAGTTGTGATCAGTTAGAAAGGACTTAAAAGTTGTTTGTATAGAAACAGATGTTTTTGTTGTTGCATGTCTCTGAGAGGGTCCCATGACATTCTCCAAAAAAAAGTTTAACTGCGTCAAACAAACAGATTCTGGTTGGTTGACGTGAGGAGGTGTGTGTGGGACGTATTTTATGTGATGTTGTCAGGGGTGTGACGTGACTTAATGACAGTACATGATGTTTTGTGCGGTAGTGATGAGGTGCAGTGATGATGACGTGACATGGCATGGTGGTGACATGACGCTATGATGGGGTGTACTGATAATAATGCTTCATGGTGTCTCTCTCTCTTTCTGTATTGCTTTTTCTTTTTCTCTCCTAATCGCGCTCTATTTTCCCCTCTCCCTCAGATTTTTCCTCCTCCCTGTTATCTCTATCTACCTTTTTCTCTCACTCTTTTTCTTCCTTCTCTCTCATCCTCCCTCTCTCTTTCTCCCATTCTCATTTTTCTCTCACCCTCTCTTCCTCCCTCTTTTTATCTCTCCCCTCCCCTCTCTTATTATCCTGCTCTCTCCATCTCTCTCTCTTTCTCTCTCCCCCTCCTGCTCATTCTCCCTCTCCCACTTTCCCCTCTCTGTCTCCCCCTCTCCCTCTTTCTCCAGTTCTCACCCCCCCATCTCTCTCTCCGTGTGTTGGGGTTTTCTTTGGCAGACTCAGGCCGTGGCTCATTAAGTCTGAAAGAATGCACCACATTAATTAATGATATGTAAGTATCTTTCACTGGGCCTCATTTGCATATTGAGAGAGATTTGCGGAATCTGTGGAGTGATATATTTTAATTAGAGATTAATTAAAAATAATGGCAATTTCGTTTAGCTTGGCAGGAGAACCTCACTAAACATGGCGAGGCGGATCTCTTGCTCTCTCTCTCTCTCTCTCTCTCTCTCTCTCTCTCTCTCTGTCTTTTTCCTTTTTTTCTTATCCTTTTTTCAGACTCAGATTTCTTATCCTTCCTCCATCTGCTTTCTTCATCTTCATTTTTCTTTTTCCCGTTTAATGTTGAACACCGCTCATGTCCGTGTCCATAATTATTATGCTAATTAAGTCACTGGGGGCTATCTGCTCAAGAAACCCCGCCCACTCTTCATTTGCATTAGTAATGACCTGCAGTGATACTCCGCCCCTCCTTCACTTCATCAGAGCAACGGTTTGGAACGTTTTTAAAAAAATCATTACAGAGTTAGAATGTTATAATGCGGTGCTCTAATGAGGAAATAATGACGTGCATCATCGCTGCAGGGCTCTAACGCAGCGTGTGTGTGTGTGTGTGTGTGCGTTAATGCTTTTTACAAGTTGTGTTTTGCGACGTTTCATCCGGAAATTGTCCTGCCTTCCCTCTGCATGATCGCGTGGCCACGCCCCCTGACAGCTGTTCTCTGGGGTAACTCCTGTTTCTAACGGCAACAGCAGACTGGATTTGGATGAGGGCCCATTTCAGAAGGATGCTGAAATTTTCCCGCTCTGTTAAAGTAATCGGACGTGCGAGAGAATAACAATGACCGTCCAATTCAAATGCTGCATAGTGAATTATTAATAAACAGAATGCTAGTTGCATTAGCTTAGCCACTGCTAGTCGTGCCAGTTGCAGCATATTATGCTAGATAGCCATAGCCATGGAATAAACTTATCATTAATTTAAAGTTTGGGTGTTGATCTAAGTTCTGTTCATGTCTCAGGGAGAAACAGATGTCATACTTCTTTCCTTCTGGGTGGAGTTGTCTTGTGAACAGAATTGTGGCCTCTTTAAAGGGGTCACGTGATTTTTATCAGTGGTTTATGGGGATAATTATGACATAGAGAAACAGTGATGTCTTAACCTGGTTTCAACCAAAAGATGATTGTCTGAGCCAAAGACGCATGCCAGGAAATAGGTCTGAAGACTTTTTGAGAGGACGCTTTGTTGGTAAGAACATGTTGTAAGGAAACATTGTGTGCTGATGTTGTGATGAGACGTTGAGATGTTTTGGGATGTTCTGAGGAGGTGTTCTGATAGGATGTGTGGAGAGATGGCGATGAGACGTTAAAGAAACATTGGAACAAATGTGAGATGATGTGATAAGATGTTGAGGAGACACTGTGAGAAGTTGAGAAACGTGATGAGACGTTGGGAGGAAATATTTAGAATAGATGTTTTGATGAGACATGGTGATAAGGAGATGTTATGAGAAGATGCTGTGAGATGTAAAGGAGATATTGTGAGAAGATATAAAGAAATGTCAAAATGAGATGTGATGAGATGTATTGAGACATGGTGATGAGACATTGAGGAGATGCTGTGAGGAGATCTTGTAATGAGACGTTGGGCAAATTCTCATCCACATCACAACACCTTGTCACCATGTCACTGCACACCATCACATCTCGTTGTGTCCTCTCTCTCTCTCTCTCTCTCTCTCTCTCTCTCTCTCCCTCTGTGTGTGTGTGTGGTTATTATTCTGTTATTATTCCCTCACCGCTGCTGGATGAGACCTGTCATTTTTAGCCTCCGTGGGAGATTTGATGGGAGAGATATCCCTCACACACACACACACACACACACACACACACACACAGACACGTTCATCTCCCCTTCCCCCCATCAGAATGAGTGTCTCCCCCCTCTCCCCCTCCTCCACCTCCCACCCCAGACAATCTCTTCTCTCCTCTCGGCTCTTAATGAGAGTCTGTTTAATTATTTCAGCAGGCGGACCCGCGCGCTCGTTCCGGCCTTGGCTGGGATTTGGGACGTGAGCGCCGTGCTGATGGAGGACGGATCAATAATTCAGGCCTCGCTCTTGATGCTTTAGTGTTAAAAGGCTGTGCGGCTGAAGGCCGGAGGCTACGGCGCTTTAAAATGGAGTGAAGAGGAGAAAGAAAAAAATAATAATAAACCTGAGAGGAGAGCAGAGATTTTCTCCAGCCTTCACTTTAGCAGTTCTAAAAACACAACAAAGAACAGCTAAATATTCTCAATTCATGTATCTGTAATTTAACACTGCGACAAATCCATTGTTCTGTGTGAGAGAGAGAGTGAGAGAGCGAGAGAGATCTTCACATGTAATGGAATATCCTGAATATTTATCCGAACATCCTGTTCACACACTTGCGTCCGTGTGCAGATTGTTTTACACGCCGCTGTGGTGCCCTTGAACGTGACATTATTAGCGTGATCCTCACGTCCACCTTTTGTTTCTTCCTAGTCGCAATCCGCATTTTACAAACACGGCACGAACAACAGAACGTCGAATTTGCTTTAAAGGTGCGGTGTGTGATTTTCTAGTGTTTTCTAGCGCTTGAGCAATCAGATCATTTTTAAACGCATTCTCTGTTCATGTGAACACCAAATAAATTATTTGTAGCGTCTCTTGTGGGCGGGTAGCAAATATCATGCCCGTAAAAGGGATTTTTATCATTAGCCCTAACGCAGCCGCAATCTGTTTAAAAACGGGACATAGTAAAGATTGAGTTTGTTTAAAAGGTGCGGTGTGTAATTTTTGAAATAAAGTGTTTCCAGATGGTATCATTTCAGTCATTTTGTTATCTCCATTCAGGAAAATCTAATCAGCAGGATTACCCACCTGTGCAGTAAAACTCGCTAACTTCTTCTTTTCAAACTTCTGTATTATAAAAAATCCTGATAAAGGAGGCCATAATGAGGCGTTTGTGGAGTGGGTGGGGTTTGTTGGTCGAGAAGGAAAGGATTTGCAGATCTAATTGTTTTAAATTTGAGTTTCAATCCTAAGCAGTAGAGGGCGCTAAACTTCACAAACTACACCTTTAACATCCCGAAGAAGGACTTTGGATGCAAAACGCGGCAGGAAAAGTGTTTGCAGATTGAAAATGGAGGATGTGTTGGTTTTACTGTTGGTTATGTTATGCCTAAATAGGAGCGTTTGTATCGGCTGGAGCGTAAACAATGCTATCTTAACTTCCACTCCGTGTCGTGTATGTGTTATGTGTTCGATAGCGGCTTTTCCCCAGTGCACGCCAGTGTTTAAGTTGCGTGTAAATTTGATCCTTTCAAGCAGGAAGTGGTAAAATATATCGCCACTTTCACCCTCTCAGCTCCTCTAATACCTTTTTTTCCCGGAGCACAACCCACGGGAGGCTAATATCCGTTTACTGCCTCATGCATGTATTTATTCAACGCATCATTCATCTCTTCCGCAGGGAAAATAACGACTCGAGGTCATCCTGCATTCTTTATTTGTTTATCTCCTTTTTTCCTTTTCTTTTATCGTGGTCGAGGAGCGTGTCTGCCGGCTTCTCTAATATACATGAGACGGCCTCGTTCCATTCCAGCGCAGAAGCACACTGTCTTTATTATTTAATTAAGTCGGCGGGTCGTTACATTAATAATTGAGTGTGTGAGGCCCTTTTCCTGGTGCAGAGTGCATTAAAAAATGTGTGTATTTATGTCCCTGAGGGTGTGTGTGTGTGTGTGTGTGTGTGTGCTCAGTGCATAAAATTGAATTGGTTATATCTAATATATCCAGGCTCCCGAAGGACGAATGGAGAGACAACAATGAGAAAAAAAGAAAGGAGAAACAAACGGCATGTATCTCTCCTTCCTGAGACGATCGATACGCCGTCCCACATGTCTCTTATCGATGTGAAGATCAGTCTCCAATCCCGTAATTACTAAAACCCAAAGTTCATCAATTATATAAATAAATAAGGAAGGAAACAGAGTTCTAATTAAACACAGAGAGAGAATGAGAGAGAGAGAGAGAGAGAGAGAGAGAGAAAGAGAGAAAAAGCCATCAGTAGTCATAACACAAAGGCAGGATTCTGATGGTAAAGATGTATTTCTATTAATTTTCCATTTGTATTTATAGCACATGGACATCCCATGTACTCATTTGTCATTTCCAGAGTAACAGATCCTTTATAAGGACCTCGGTTTGGGACGCTTGGTGGAACTTTGTATCTAACACGTGTGGAAGGAACCTCCAGTGTCAGCGCTTTATATCAGCGAGAGAACGGATCAGTACTTAAAAAAGGAACAAAAATGGTCACGTGATGTTTTTTAATGAGTAAAGGGTGTCATGGTTTGAAGATTGGCGTCTGCAGGAAATAAGATGGGTTTGTTCTGTTGTCGGAAAATACCCCCTTCAGTTTAGCGCTGCCATCACAGTAAAGGCCACGCCCCCTACTTGGTTATTTTAATCTCTGTTTGGGAAAGTAATTCCTTTTTCTTTATTAAAGATGTGATCTGATCGACTGTGACATTATCTTTTATTGTTGTTTCATCAATAGCAGCTTTTATTTTTGCCTGCGGTTTAAAAGAATAAATAAATATATAAAAGTATAAAAATGGGGTTAGCTGAATACATATTTCAGTCTGTCAGTCTCAGCTTGTTCTGCATTAACATGAAATTCATTATTCAAATTCCTTCTTGGAATGCAAACCAAAAGTCTGGAGAGGTTTTAGGTAATAATGTCTCCGATATCAGTCTGAAAAATCAGTGTGTTTTGATGGAATGCAGTGATGGTATTGTGCGGTAATGGTAGTGTGGGTGATGGTATTGGTGAGTAATGTTGGTGTGCAGTAATGAAAGTGTGTGGTGATGGTAGTTTGTGGTGATGGTAATGTGGTGACGGTGGTGACTGCTGATGGTGGGGTGTGGTGAGGATAGTGTGTGATGACGGTATTGTGTGGAGATGTAGTGTGTGGTGATGGTGATGTGTGGTGATGGTGGTGTGGTGATGGTAGTGTGTGATGATAGTTGTGTGTTGACAGTAGTGTGTGGTGATGGTGATGTGTGGTGATGGTGGTGTGGTGATAATAGAGTGTGTTGACGGTAGTGTGTGGTGATGATAGTGTGGTGAGGATAGTGTGTGGTGACAGTAGTGTGTGGAGATGGTAGTGTATGGTGATGGTAGTGTGGTGACGGTGGTGAGTGCTGATGGTGGGGTGTGGTGAGGATAGTGTGTGATGACGGTATTGTGTGGAGATGTAGTGTGTGGTGAAGGTGGTGATGGTAGTTTGCGGTTACGGTAGTGTGTGGTCAGGATAGTGTGGTGACGGTAGTGTGTGGTGATGGTGATGTGTGGTGATGGTGGTGTGGTGATGGTAGTGTGTGATGATAGTAGTGTGTTGACAGTAGTGTATGGTGATGATAGCGTATGGTGATGGTGGTGTGGTGATGGTAGTGTGTGGTGATGATAGTGTGTGTTGACGGTAGTGTGTGGTAATGATAGTGTGGTGACAGTAGTGAGTGCTGATGATGGGGTGTGGTGAGGATAGTGTGTGATGACGGTAGTGTGTGGAGATGGTAGTGTATGGTGATGGTGGTGATGGTAGTTTGCGGTGACGGTATTGTTCAGTGATGGTAGTGTGTGTTGATAGGATTGTGCAGTGATATTGGTGTGTGGTGGTGGTAGTGTGTTTGATGATGGTGTGCGGTGTTGGCGTGTAGTGATGGTGGTGATTATTGATATGTTAGCAGTGTTAGCGCTGAGTTAACAGTGTTAGTAATGAGTAAGCAGTTTTAGCGGTGAGATAGCAGCATCAGCAATTTGTTAGCAGTTAGTCAGGGCAGTAGGGGCTTAATCAGTTAAGGCGATGGGTTACTTATCCGAAGGTCAGCGGTTCAATCCCCACTATCACCACTGTTGGGCACTTGAGCGAGGCCCATAACCCTCTATTGCTCAAGTTGTATAAAAATGATAATTGTAAGTCACTCTGGATAAGATCATCTGCCAAATGCTATAAATGTAGTTAGCACTGTACGTGGTGAGTTAGCAGTGCTAGCAATGTGTTAGCAGTGAGTTAGTATCAAGTGTGTGACAGTGTAGGGTGAATGATGTCAATGACTCAACAGTGATGACATTTTTATCACCTTCAAAAACAGAACAAAATAAAGATACGAACACACACTCACACACACACACTCACACACACAAACACACACCCACTCACACATAAACACTCACTCACACACACACACACACTCACACATACACACAAACACTCACACACACACACACACACACACACACACACACACACACACA
>JBCNYG010000008.1:9634706-9646445 GCA_039654305.1 Porochilus rendahli | reverse complement strand
GGCTTAAAAAAAAAAAAATGAAACAAGTGCTGTATCTAACTGCACACACACACACACACACACACACACACACACACGTTTCGAAGGTTCACTAACTAACTCAAGATTTAATCTGTATTCAGAAGCACATGTGCTCTGGTTCAACATTTTAAGAAGCTAAAACGTCGCGCCAATCCAGGAGCAGCGCCAGCCGTTCTCGATTGTTCCAGTGAGGCAGAGAAACGAGCAGGCAAATATTAGGAGGTTTCCCTTAGCAAATGTTAAATGGTGAAGCTGGAAGAGTATTTTTAAAACTAAATTAGGAGGTGTATTGATCTGGGATTTAAGGGAGAGGGGTTTTTTGGCGAGCTGATGTGTGTGATGGAAGCCAGACTGAGACATTTGGAGAGAGAAAGAGAGAGAAAGAGAGAGAGAGAGAGAGAGAGAGAGAGAGAGAGAGTTTGGCCGTGGGAGGAACGGGTGGTCCTGGAACTTGGTTCTGCATGTTAGGATGCCAGCATGTGGTGACGGAGCCAGAGAGAGATGTGAGGGAGAGAAAAAGTGCGAGAAAGGAAAATGGAGTAGAGCTACTTCCAGAAAATCTCCAATCGTTGTGCCTTTTGTTTTAATATTTATTTTTCTATAATAATAAAGGGGTGGTACGATGGTGTAGTGTTTAGCATGTCAGCTTCACAGTAAGAAGGTCCTGGGTTTAAGTCCTGTACTTGGCGAGGGCGTTTTTGTGTTGAGTTTGCATGAGCTTCCTGTGCTTGTCAGGGTTTCCTCCAGGTACTCCAGTTTCCTCCAACAGTCCAAAGACAAATACAACAGACTAATTGGCTGTTCCAAATTGCTCCTAGGTGTAAATGTGAGTGGGAATAGTTGTGTATGTTGGACATTCTCTCTCCTGCCCAATCACAATCCAGAACTCAACACTGTCTCCCTCCTGCCCAATCACAATCCAGAACTCAACACTGTCTCCCTCCTGCCCAATCACAATACAGAACTCAACACTGTCTTCCTCCTGCCCAATCACAATCCAGAACTCAACACCTTCTCTCTTCTGACCAATTACAGTCCAGAACGCAACACCTTCTCTCTTATCTCTTATTCTCACTTTCTTTTATTCAATCATGAGCCATCAGTCAAACTCTGTGGTAAATTATCACCTCAGACTGACTGCACCCCACCCCCCTCTTCTCATCACGCCTCGAAGGAAATCAACAGCGCGTATTTAAGCACATTATCGAACTGTGTCAAGTTCCAAATCACACTTCATAATTCTTTTTACTTTTTGCATTTGAATCACTATTTGTTTTTCAAATAGGAGAGAAACTCTGTTGCTATGGAAACAAATCGTTACTGCGGTGTGAAAAGTGAATTTGTTTTGATGTAGTTCTGGTGAAAACAACGCCAGCGGGTGAAACATGGCTTCTGCTTTCACAATTAAAACTTTAAGAGGGAGAAACTTACTGAAGGGTTTGGTTCTTTCTGTATAAAAAAACAGTATTTTTATTTCTGCTAAAATTAACCAAACGTGATGCGAACCACCATCTGAGTATTATTTTGTTTTACTGCACAATTCAGGATACAGTCATATTCTAGGCTCCACCCCTAAACAAAGATGGAATTTTTTTTACAAAGAGTCAAAAATACAATTAATACAGTGTGAAATAACAAAGAAAATTGAGCCATTTATTCATTAAAAATGTACTTTTAATTTATTTTATTTGGTTAAATTAGTAATACGTTTATATAGATATACTGTGTGCACATTTATTAGGCAAGTGATTATTTTGACCACATCATCATATTATGTATAATTTCCAACTCCAAGCTGTATAAATTTGAACGCTTATTGGATTTAATGCATATCAGGTGATGTTTATTTGTGTGATGAGGAAGGGCGTGGCCTAAGGAGATCAACACCCTATATCAAGGTGTGCATAATTATTAGGCAGATTCTTCTGCTCAGGAAAAATGAGCCAAAAAAGAGATTTAACTGACTCTGAAAGGTCCAAAATTGTAAAAAGTCTTTCAGAGGGATGCAGCGCTCTTGAAATATGTAAAATATTGGGGCATGATCACAGAACCATTAAACGTTTTGTTGCAAATAGTCAACAGGGTCGCAAGAAATGTGTCGAAAAGAAAACATGCAAATTAAGCATCAAAGATTTCAAAGATGGTGCTACCCAGAACCCAATATCCTCCAGTGCTGCCATATTCCACAACTGCAACCTACCTGGAGTGTCAAGGAGTAAGAGGTGTTCGGTTCTCAGAGACACAGACAAGGTAGGAAAGGCTGAAACTGACCTCCTCTGAACAGGGCACAAGTTGAAAAGTCAAGAATGATTTCTGAAGACAGATTTGTCAAAGGTTTTGTGGACTGATGAGATGAGACTGACTCTTGACAGACCAGATGGATGGGCTTGGATCAGTAACGGACACAGAGCTCCACTCGACTCAGACGCCAGCAAGGTGGAGGTGGGGTACTGGTGCAGGTAGGTATTAATAAAGATGAGCTAGTTGGACCTTTTCGGGTTGAAAATGGAATGAAACAACTCTCAAACCTACTGCCAATTTTTAGAAGACACTTTCTACAAACAGTAGTACTGGAAAAAGTCTGCATCATTCAAGAAGACTTTGATTTTTATGCAAGACAATGTTCCATCACAGGCATCAAAGTACTCAACTGTGTGGCTGTCCAGTAAAGGCCTTAAAGATGAAAAACTAATGACACAAACCCCTTCTTCACCTGACTTAAACCCTACTGAGAACTTTTGGGCCCTCCTTATGCAGGAAATTTCCAGTGAAGGTAAACAGTACACCTCTCTGAACAGTGTCTGGGAGGTTGTGGTTGCAGCTGCACAAAAAGTTGATTTTGACCAGATCAAGAAACTGACTGACTCCATCAATAGAAAGAAGGGGGGCTATATTGGTCACTGAGGTGTTTTTTTGTTTTGTTTTGTTTTTTTAATTTCAGAAATGTTTGTTTGTGAATTGAGTTTATTGTTCTCACTTTAACAAGTGAAATGGGAAAATTTTTGTTTTCCATTCAGTTGCATAATTCTGCACACTAATAATGGAGTACATATAGATATTCTCTTAAGAAAGCCAAAACTTCACTTTTACTACTTAAATGTTCAGGTTTGAGGGTTTAACATTTTGGATTAACCAAGAGCACTGTATACTTGTACAATGGCAAATAATCCTCAAAAAAACAACTTGCCTAATTGTGCACACATAGTGTGTATATAAATATACACCATTTTATTTAAAAAGTAATTTTTGGGCGTTTATGCTAAATTTCATTCCAGTTTTTTTTACATTTATTTATTTTATTTATTTTTTGCAATGTCAAGAATTTATTTTATACAAAAGTATTTATTTATTTATTTTTTGCCAGTGGGTTAGCATGTCCACCTCACAACAAAAAGGTCTTGGGTTCAAGTCCCAGGTTGTGCATGCTTGTCCCGTGCATGGGCAGGTTTCCTCCAGGCACTATGGTTTTCTGCCATGGTCCGAGAACATGTATATTAGCCTTCCTGTTCAAATCGTCCCTATGTGTGAGTGTAAATGGTTGTAAGTGTGTTGGCCCAACGATGGTCTGGTGAGCTGTTCAGGGTGTACCACGTCTTCACGCAGTGTTGACTGATAGGCTTCAGCCTCAAGTAAACAGATATTTTAATGGTCACACCAAGGTTTAAACATGGAGTCCCTGTAAGTTACACATACGCTCTCCCTGTGACCCTAATACAGGAAGTAGTGGTTCATGAGTGAGAGGAGGTGAATATAAAATGTACGTCATGTCGTCCTCCTGCAGCATGGATCTCGTTTGCTTTCCATAAAATAAAATGATGAAAAACAGTGTGTTGCGTGTTATGAGGCCTCTCCAGCGCCAAGCTGCACGTTAATTTATGGAAAGTAATACTGGGTAGGAGGAAAGACCGCCAGACAAAGCGAATTCATTCGAAGCAGATGATGTGCAAAAAAGTGTTTTCAGAAGAACGGAGAAGATTATGTAGTGCTCATCGTGGTGATGCTTGTCACATCTCATACATCTAAAATGGCCATTAATTGGTAATCATGTGACTCTTATCATCTAATTTATTTCAGATTTAATGTGTGTGTTATCCATAGTCATTACTAGCTATGACAAATTCATTTGCACATTTGGACAGCTAAGTAATTTTAAAGCAGGTGAGAACACATCGAATCGGCCCTGAGTCGACTCTGAATCGATTTTAAACTGACTCTGCTGTAGCGTAGCTTTGCTAGCATAACGGGGTGTGGTTTAAATTTGCATATTATGCATATTCATGAGATGCAAACACCTCACAACAATGAGGTCCTGGGTCAGAGTCCCAGTTTGTGTGTGTGTTGGCCCTGCGACTGGCAACAACATTGTTGTGATTTGGGATATTTAATGGGGCCATCTTTGGGAAGAGGACTCTCCAGCTCACCAGCAGTTTTTGTGGCTTTTTGAAATAAGACATTACTCTGTTGGATCCAGTGCAGAATCCTCCAGCACGTTCTTCACAGAGTTAATTGCCGTGTCACAGTGTTCTCGCTTTGAGTTCTCGTTCTCCCAAAGGATTAAAAGATCCGGCTGATGAGGCTGGAAGATTTCACTGAAACCGACACCTTCAGTCTTTTCTGTTTAAGTAGAGATGCTTGTTCAGGGTTTTTGTCGTGTCCACTTCTCACTAGTCAATTATTGCATCCTTATCACATACGACAACCACAACCATGGCTTTTATTTATTAACATCATGCACATTCTGGGGATGCTAAACAGACTCAGAGGGAAAATGCTATTTGCCCCCTTTTGCATGAATGAGCTCACAGATTCCTATGATTGGCTGTTGATCACCTTGAATGACAGGGAGGTGAGCGTATGCCATCCGTACCCTGTGAGAGCTTAGCTAATTAGCTCCCATGGACTCCCGGTCATGGATGGATGCAGAATCAACTAGGATTTGAATGTGTGATCTTCAGGTTGATAGTCATGCACATTGTCAAGGCATCTGAGGCCCGTCCAGGTTCATCGGCCAATTCTGATTTGAGTAAGAACTAATTAAAAGAGAATAATGAAGTTTTTGGGCACCGAACAGATGATGCTAATATTTCTATTTACTGCTAACATACTTCAGCTTATAGTTATTAACATCACCACCCTTCTGGTTCTTCCTTCACGTGACTTCATCAGATGATTTCTTATTTCTTGCGCAAATATTCCACCGAAAACCATGCTATGTTTATTACAACATTGTTTAATTTGAAATTATCTCTTTAAATCATGTGACAGCTTGGTTTGGCATCAGATCATGCAGAAGTGTACCATTTCCTCTCTGATACGACCGCTCCTCTACAAAAAATCTCACGGGAATGCCACCAATCGACCCAACCTCATCAATTCTTCATTTTTGGTGTTGAATAACAGCGCCCACTCCCTTTCCCCACCCTTTTCACTCCACACACTTTACCGGCAGTGTTTCAGAGATCTTTAGAATCAGACCGATCTCCAAACGCACACATTAATAATTCAGAACATTTTTAGAAAGCACATTAGCAACGGAATTTAGATTACGTAGTGTTTTGAGAACAAAGCAAAATTTAGGTTTTGCATACAAGGCACAAAAAATACAAAGATTAAAAGGAATGAAGGGAGAGTCGTACTAGGGCTGGGTGATATAATGATAAATGTTCTTATCGCAATATGACCGTTTATATTGTCAGCCAGCTGAATATTGTATTGCGATTTTGCAGGAATATTTAAGTGTTTTATCTAAAATGTCTTGAATACATCAATGAAGAGTCGCTATAATGGAACATGATGTACAGAACTCGCTTAATAAATATTAGTGCTATTATTAGTGTTGTACTGTGGGCGGAGCCGGAGATGGAGAAGCAGATAGATCACAGGATTCTTTAAGGTAGATTTTCCCCATAAATATACATGTACACATCCTCACCATCTAGCTAAACGCCGGAGCGTTATTTAAGAAGCCGTCTTGAACAAGTGTTTACTTTGGTATTACTGAGCACTCTCCTAGGCTCCACCCCTAATACTTTTTAAATTAGCACAGTTTTAAACCAACCTGGCAACCCGGCTGAGTTTAGTGTATTTATTTGTTGTTGTTTTTTTGCACTTCAGAAATTCGTAAGACTTGAACTTGAAGAACCGGGAAAGCAGGAAGTTTGCTCCTGCTAAAAATAACACGACATCAAGTGCTGTCGCATCCATAAAGGAATCTGTGAGGCATACATGGCCTATCGGATGTTTCCGTACATTTCAGTCAAGGTAAAAATGTACACGGTCCAGTGACTGCCACGTATGTATCCCAGTTAGACAGTTACTGGCTATAGACATGACAGCTATGACGTATGCAGCACAGATGCTCATGTTTCTCAGGCAAGTGCATATTTCCTCTGTCCATATTTTTGTGAGTAACCTCCCTGAAAATCTGCCGGAATGGCCGCAGTAATCCCCGCCACGGTTCTCACATATAAACCAGTGATGCAAGACCTCAGCATTAGAGATTAAACAATAGTGAAATCCAATTATGGCATTATTAGATCGGCATTGTGGGAAATGGTGGAAACCACTGATTAAACGGGAAAAAAAGGAAACATAAAGATAATACTGAAGACATGTCTGAGCAGTGATGTGGAATTGTTGTAACCCTGATTAAGATTTGGGCAGCACAGTGGTGTAGTGGTTAGCATGTCCACCTCACAGCAGGAAGCTACTGGGTTCTAGTCCCAGACTCGTGTTTGTGTGGATTTCCTCTGGGTACTCCGGTTTCCTCCGAAAGTTCAAAGACATGCACATTAGGCTAATGGATGTGTGGGTTTTGGCCCTGTGATAGACTGGTGGAATGCTCAGGGTGTACCCCGCCTTCACCTGGAGTCGGCTGAGAGGGGCCAGCCTCCATGCAATCCTAGTAGGATTAAGCGTTTCGGAGAATGAAATTAATGATTAAGAATTGTGTTAAAATTATTTTTGGGTTTCTTGAAGGTTTTTCTTTAAACAAATAAATAAAATAATCATTTCAACATTAAGATTTAATTTTCAATACAAAAACACCCACTTTGTTCCTTTCAGGTGTTTAATCCCTCAGTAATGCTGCACTGTAGTAAACCTCTGCACTGCAGCCGTAATCATTTCGAGGACCTCCAGCGCACATCCCAGGGCTTATTTCGTCTGATTTTCAGCGTCTCAAGCCCGAAAGGATTCAGATAATATCTCTCAGGTTAATGACGTGGGACTCGAAGTGTGCAGGTAGTGAGCTGTGCTTTCATCTGCCCTCTCATCACCTCGTCACGACTCATTTGATTTCTCAAATGGTAGCCAGATGACTTCCTCCTTTATTATTGTTATAATTTGTTATTATTATTATTATTTTTATTCCTGAATGTTTTTAAAACAAATGCGTTGACCATGTCATCACTCCAACGTGCAGGGAAAGATTTACTGCAGAATGAAGTCATTTTCTGTTGCAAGATTGCTCCAGGACTTGATATGTAGCGTGATATAAAAATCCTGCTGTGCGGTTGGATGGTGTTCGGTTTAACAGCCATGATATGACATTTATGATCTCACTGAGTTTTCATCACGTATACAAATCATGCAGCAATTCATACATTTGATACATCAGGGTTCGGACGCAGGCAGATTGCGGTGTGAAATAAAATATAAAATGTGTAAACATTACTAAATCAAAAAAAAAAACCCTAATTTTACAGTTCATCATCTCTGGGAAACAACCTGTATGTAGTCTTGTATTCATCCAATTAAACACTGTCTAGTATGTACATGCTCCGCCCCAGGGGTGTGTCCTGAACTTGTTCGCAGTGAATATGGCCCGCCGTTGTGATTTTATCTGTTTGTCTTCCTGCACATTATTCTCTTATTAGACAATAAATGGGAGGGGCTTATCCGTTTCTAAATGGGCTTAGTTTGCAGATGAAGTGTATCTACCTCAGATTGATTGTTTGTACTTTCACCGTCAGTTAGAGTAATTTTATCTCCCACTCGGGAACGTTCCTGCGGCTAGCCGTCACCATCAGCGCCGATGACTCTCGACCTGGTCTAGCGGTCCTGGTTAAAGTGGACAGGTGTGGGTGTCTGTGATGAGAAATCTTCCACAGGTTGAAAACAGCTCTCGTTAAGCTCTTTAGTGTTCTCCGTATTTAGCTAGAGTGCTGGGTTACTGTCAAGTGTGTTTAGATGGGCCAGGTGTGCAGCACAAGCGATCTTGAATGCTTGAATCAGTCTGTCACAGACCGTCAAGGGGCCAACACACACGTGCACACACTCACAGCCATTTATACTCACACACACACACACACACACCTGGGGCAATTTGAAACAGCCACTTTGTCTCATGTGCATGTCTCATGTGCATCAAGGACTGTAGGAAAAAACAAGAGAATGCGGAGGAAACCCACCAAGTACATGCTAACTCCACTCAGAAACTCCCTCAGGACTCAAACCCAGGACAATCTTGCTGTAAGGTGGACGTGCTACCCTCAGATGATATGCGATACTTATTTATTAGGATGATTTTGGGTGAAATAGATTTAGCTTGCTTGTTAGCTATGCTAACGGTATGGTATCCACCCCACTCGGGAAGGTGCTGCTCTCATTTCTTGTAGCATAGCGCATAGTCTCAGAACAGGACTAGTCAGTCAGTGACTATCCAGAGCCAAGGCCAGAGAGCAGACAAACAGGCTAATCCAAGCGTCTGCTAGCTGCACAGAGTCGTCACTCAAGGTCAAGTTCAATGCTATAGGAACTGTATCTGTTCCCCGAACCAACAAAAATGTAAAAACACTCAAAGAGTTTGTTTTGGTAATCTTATTAACATAAATTTGAATCATACTGAATCTACTGCCAGCACCTTTGATCTAAAGATAGGGTTGTCAAATATTAGCTCTACTGTGTCTTATTGTTAAAGAAATCATTACTGCTCAGGAGTTTAGTATAATGTGTTTAATGAAGACATGGATAAAACTTAACTAGTATGTAGCATTAAATGTAGCGAGTCCTCCCGGATAAAGTTATGTACACCAACCTCATCTAACTGGCAAGGGAGAAGGCATCACAGTTATATATACTGATAATCTAGGTGTAATACAAAATATGACATGAATTTAATACATATTTTAACTAAATTTTATATACTAACATAACATACCCTCTTGGAAAAATATGCCCACGCAGCTGATGCCTTTAATTATTATTTACAGACCTCCAGGACCATACTCTGAATATTCCTATGTGAATTTGCTGACTTCATTTCAAACCTGGTTATTTTTTTAGATAAAGCTTTAATTGTTGGTAACTTAACTATTCATTTTGATAAACCAGAGGATCCTTCAAGAACAGCATTTGTGTTAGTTCTAGATTTAGTAGGGGTAAATCAGAATTTAATAGGTCCCACTCACAATACCGGCCACACTCTAGATCTAATATTAACTTATCAATTAAACATAGAAAATATAGTCACAGTTCCACAGTCAGAAAATATTTCAGATCATTATCTTATCTCACTTACAATTCATCTTAGTACTAATATATACACCTCACCATGTCATCGCATTAAGCTTACCTTTAGATCTTTAGATCAGTTCTTGGTACCAGCGTAACATTACGATCTGCCCAGACATGGACCCAGTGTACAGAAATCCGATCAGCCAAGTGCAGATTCAAGCCCATAAGACCCAGTTGTCTGCCATAGCCACGGAAGTGCAGGAGCTCGTGGACTGCCAGGACCTGTTCCAGCAGGACTTGTGCACAGGTGAGTCTGCTGAGCGTGCCGCTGAGCCAGATAACTGCGAGTCTGGAACAGCTGCTTTCACCTCCGCCGACCATGCCGGTGTCCCCGCCGCCACCTGCGACCTTGCCTGAAGTAACCCCCCCCCGCCGTTCGCCACCGAACAGGCTCAGGTGGCATTCATAATCCTTCATCTCTAAGGAAGAACGGCGGCGTGGGCCACAGCTGAGTGGGCTCGAGGAGCCAAAGATACTAAGTTCAAGGAAACACTCACCTGCATGTTCGATCACTCCTCTCTGGCTAGCAAAACTTCCAGAAGTCTTCGCAGTCTGAGACAAGGCTCCTGGAGGGTGATCAATTACGCCATAGAGTTCCACATGGTGGCCGCCGACAGAGGCTGGAATTTGCCAGCCATTAATGACGCCTTCGTCAGCGGGCTCTGCGAGGAGATCCGGGACCACCTCGCCCCCCACGAAACTCCCGCCGAGTTCGAGGACCCAGTTGACCTGGCTATCTGCATCAATAACCGACTTCATGAGAGAGAGTCAGCGCTGAGCCACTAGGGGGAGTTTCGCGTGCTGAGAGTTTCACTCTGGTTCACCGGTGTCTTTGCCACCTCACATCCTGGAAGAGTCTATGCAGTTAGGATGCGCCAAGTTAACCCCTGGAAGAGCGCCAGGGCCGCCAGAGGGTGGGAGCATGCTATTACTGCGGGCAATCCGGCTATCGAGCAGATTCTTGTCCGGCCAAGAGGTCCAGTTCACTGGGCTTACGGAGTGCACAGGTAAGCAGATATTCATGCACATATTTATCCCCTTGTTCATTGACTGCTGTTTCTCTGCTAACCAAGGGCAAAGCTGTTTCCATCCAGGCTTTCATCGATTTGGGGGCCGATGTAAACCTGATGAACTACTCCTTAGCAAGGAGGTTGGGCATCAAGGAGAGGTCACTCGCCCAACCAGTCATCGCCCATGCACTGAATGACCAGTTGCTAAGTCGGGTCACCCACAGGAAACAGACCCTCCTCATGTCGATTGGTGGGGATCACACCAAATCCATCGCTTTCTACCTCCTAGAGTGCCCACATCACCCCCTCGTACTAGGGTTCCTTTGGCTGAGGGCTCACAACCCTCACATTATCTGGGAGATGGGGGGGGTGATTAGGAGCTGGTACCCCGCCTGTAGTTCTTCTTGTCTTGCTTCACCCTCATCTGTTCACAGATCCATGGAGGGTAAGCCAAGCCCTGTATCGGAGTCGGGCTACCTGTATGCTAAGCCTGACAGCCCATCCTGCTGATACAAGTCGAGCTCTCCTTCCAATCACGAGGGGGTAGCATCAAAGAAGGAGAGGCCAGGTAAGCTCACAGTGTCCAAGAAAAGACGCAAGAAGAAAAGGGTGGTGAGAGATAGTAGCTCCGAATCTGTTTTAGAATCAGATCAGGAATCACAGACCAAGACCAAGTCTAGAAAAAAGAAAAAGATGCAATAAAGGAAAAAAAGGCCAATAGAAGATTCTCCCCAGTCAAACTCACAGAGTGAGTCCGAGTCTGAATTGGAGTTCGAGGATAGGAGGGCCATTCAGGACTTCCTGGAGCATTCCCTCAGAAAGAGGACTTTCAGTTCCAGGAGGAGGCTTGAAGAGGTCCCTCGTGCTGGTGTTGACAATGAGGGGAATACTAGCACGTGGAAACCTCTCCCTGAGAGCCATCTGGTGCCACCCACCAGTTCCCCGCCACCACCCGAGATGGTGAGGAATGGCACAGCCTATCCGGTCAGGAGTCTTGTGGCGGTACGCAAGAGGGGTCGGGGGAGACAGTTCTTGGCTGACCGGGAGGGCTACGGTCCCGAGGATCCCAAAGTTCTGGGACCGTCAGGAGCCGGTCCTAAAGGGGCGGGGGGGGGGGGTAATGTGAGGTCCCACCATAGGACTTAGTCAGGTCTGTTCTGTTTTGATTTCTCACCTCCCCTGTAGGCACTGA
>JBCNYG010000008.1:9596756-9615392 GCA_039654305.1 Porochilus rendahli | reverse complement strand
CACACACACACACACACACACACACACACACACACACACACACACACCTCAAATTCTCTCTTTATCACACACCTCTCTATCCCTCCCTACGCCTCTCTTCTTTGTCTATCACTCTCACTCTTGATTTCTCTCTCTCTGACCTCTCACTTTTCTGTCTATGACCCTTGCCCTTTCTTTCTCTTTTTCTGTCTCTCTTTCTTTTCTTTGTATATCACCCCTGCTCTGTTTCTCTCTATCACACTCCCTCTCTCTTTCAATCTCTTTATCTATCACTTTCACTCACTTTCTCTCTCTTTATTATGCTCCCTGTGTTTCTCTTTTACTCTCTCTCCCACACACTTTTTTGTCTATCTCTCTTTCTCTTTCTCTCTCTCTCTTCCTCTCTCTCTCTCTGTCTCTTTATCACACACTCTCTATCACACTCCATCTCTGTCTGTCACTTTCGCTCTTTCTTTTTTCCTTTGTATGACTCTTTTCTTTTTCTCGCTCTTTCTCTTGCTCTTTAGCATGCTCCCCTTCTCTTTCACTCTCACCCACACTTTTTTCTTTGTCCATCACTCTCTTTCTTTATCACACTGCTTGTCTCTTTCTCTCTCACACACAGCCACACACATTGTTCTGTCTATCACTCTCACTCTTTCTGTTATCACGCTCCCTATCTCCCTCTTTTTCTTTGTCTATCACTCTATTTCTCTCTCTCTTTCATGCTTCCTATGCCCCTCTCTCTTTCACTCCGTCTTGTTTTTTCTTTCTCTCTGTCTCTCCTTTTTCTTTGTCTATCACTCACTCACTTTCTCTATCACATTCCCTCTCTTCCACTCTCTCTCTCTCTCTCCCTCTATCTATTGCCCCTCCCACACTAACTTTAAAGTCCGTGGAGTCAAATCCTGAACAGCTCACCATCTGTTGCGGGGCCAACACCACACACAATCATTCACACTAATCTGGAACAGCCAATTATCCCACTGAGCATGTCTGTGCTGTTGAATTTATTGAAAGATATTTTGGATAAATAAAATAAAATGCCGAAGAACATTGTTAAAAGGATCATGAGCACTCTTCGAGTAAAGCACGGTGGTGGTGGCATCCCATTAAGCTTCACACTCAACCTCCTGGTTGCTTCCTTGGCTAATCCTGACTTTAACTGATTCTGGCAGACAAGGTCCTTTAGAGACCTTTAGAGTTTTCACTGTTTTACATTATTTCCGGGGTAGTGGCGGCCCAGGTTGGTAAGGTGCTGGATTACTGATCCCAAGGTCGGAGGTTCAAGTCCCACTATCAGCGGGTTGTCACTGCTGTGTGTTGTCCCCAAACCCCCCAACCCCAGTGCAGCTAACTGGGTTTTAAACTGGGTATGGTGTTGTTGTTCGTGTACCTTCAGTAAAACTCAATTCTTGGCGAATGTATACTCATAAATTTTTTTCCGGGCAGAATGTTTTACAGAGGAGGTTGCGTGGTCTTTCTCACTCACCACAGCACCTGGTGTTCCCTGAAGGACTTTCATCCAAGTACTATCTGAGCCCAACCCATAACTTTAATTATTAAACTGTTTGAAATTAGTTGTATTATTTTAAACCCTGCTGATGGTATGTACAAACTCTCACTATTTATATTTCTTCTGCTCCTCCTGATGATTTGTGGTTTAAATGATGAAACCCGAATGAAACTCTGATTAAATATCCAGAAAAAAATCTGAGAAAAAACTTACAAGAAAGAAAATTTCCTGACATCAGTCGAGTGTGTGTGTGTGTGTGTGTGAGAGAGAGAGAGAGAGAGAGAGAGAGAGAGCGAGAGAGAGAGAAAGACTTGGAATTGATTGATTGGGTGAATGAGTGCCACTACTCTTGCTCTGTCTTTTATCTCGTATTTACTTTGCATACACTTCCTTTGTGCCCCTACACATTTGGACCCTGTTATTTATAGAAATAATATAAAACACACACAGACAGACACACACCTCTGAATCGGCTGTGTTCGTTTACGGAGGCCTTTGGCCTTTTGATATACATTAAAATGTAGAACGCGGAAATTTAAATAAAAATCTATGTGTAGCGTACAGTAGAAGTGGAGAGAGAGAGAGAAAGAAAACAAGAGAGAGGGAAAGCCAGACGGAGAGAGGCAGAGAGAGAGAGAATGAGAGCTAGAGAGAGGGAGGGGGATAGAGAGAATAAGAGAGAAGGAGAGAGGGGTGGGGTTTGTAGAGAATTAGCCTGGGGCTGTAATGGATATTATTAGAGGAAACATCTCAGCCGTAAAATCCAGATAAATTTGCTGGTGAAGGAAAAGTTCAGGTGAAGCCTGGATTTAAATAAAGAGAATTTTATAGATTAGATAAAACATCAGTGATAAACTTGGGAAGTTTATCTCCGGAAAAGAAATATTCACATTTAAGAATTCATGTGTGTTGAAATTAATGAATAAATCGAAATTAAAACATCAATAACCCCGATCCATGCTGGGACAGGATTCATGTTCCTTATTCAAAAAAACGTCTGAAATGACGTGGAATTCTGGATCACTGTTTGTGACATGAATCACCTCGAACACACACACGACAACCTACTTCATAAATAAATACACCATCAAACCCCGAGACACATGCAGGAATTATACATAAATCCCCATCATATATTTCTGTCTCCACTCATTTAATTTTAATCCAGTTTTTTTAAGAAGACGTCCTCATGATATAAGTGATGTCACTTTGTAATGGTGCAGAGTTTCCATGGGATGTCCTGCAGATCAAAAATAAGAGTAAAAATACATTTTTATGTGTTCATATAATATCATATGATATAAAACTATGATTTTTACACGTTCTCCCTGTGCTGTGGTTTCCTCTGGGTTCAAAGACATGCACATTAAGATAATTAGCTGTTGTAGATTAACCCTAGATGTGAGTTTGAGTGTAAATGGTTGTGTGTTGCTCTATGATGGTTTGGTGAGCCGTTCAGGGTGTACCCTGCCCTCACCCAGCGTTGGCTGAGATAGGCTCCACCATCCAGATTTTTATCGGAAGCATTTTTAAAAGTCATATTATTTCTAAAGAAAATAAAAACCACACTTTTCTGCTTTTTCAGTGAAAAATCTGACAAAAATGTAAAAACTAAAAAATTCTGATTGCGAACTAAAACATGCACTTTTCTTTTTCATCCTTCATTTATTTTATATTAATTATTTATTATTAATGCTTATTTACATTTAATTTAATAATTTAATTAATTTATTTAATGATTTAATTATTTATTATGTATGCTTATAACTTTGTTACAACTGTTCACCAGATTCAAATACACTGCTGCTGTTCAGCTCCATTAGACAAAAACTGTAAACCCTGGACATGATCAAACCGCTCAATGGGAAGAGCATTTGAGTAAATATCCTGGCGTTTTAAATACAAATCCTGGTGTAAATTCCTCCAGCTCTACACCCATGTGTCCGTCATGCTTTGGGTCCGTGATCCCTTTCCAGCAGGTGGAACTTTAAAGAACTTAGGACCCGTTTAGCTCTGTTGACCCAGAACTGAAACATACAGTAGCAAGCAGGGTCACTGGTTTGATTGTTTGTTTGTTTGTTTGTTTGCACTTGAGCGGTGAGGAGAGGCGTGTCTGCGAATTGGCAAATTGTTCTTTCTGTGTGGAGTTTGCACGTTCGTCCAATGCTTGCTTGGGTTTCCTCCGGGTACTCCGGTTTCCTCCCATGGTTCTAAAACATACACAGTAGACTGATTGGCTGTTTAGCCATAGTGTACACTGCCTTCACCCAGAGTCGGCTGACATGGGCACCAGCCTCGCCGCAACCCCAATTAGGATTAAGCGGTTTAGAAAATGAATGAATGAGTGAATGAATGACCAGAGAACCTTCTTAAATGTGTATTTTTCTGTAAATTATAGCTTGGTGGAGTGTAACAGTGTCTTTTATACAGATACAGCAGCCTTTGTCAAGCTTTCGAGCTGCTTCAGTCTCTTCGTAGCCTCCCTGATAAATGCACTTTTTGGCTGTTCTGTGAGTTTTGGTGGACAGCCCTCTCTAGGCAGGCTTGTTGAGGTGCCATAATCTTTCAATTTTGTGATGATGGATTTAATGGTGCTTTGTGTTATTTTCAAAGTTTCAGATGTTTGTTTGTTTTCTATATCCCTTATATGTACTTTTTCACAACATTGTCCCTGACCTTGTTTGGAGCGGTAACTGGTCGTCGTGGTCTCACTTGCTTGGTGGTGCATCTTAATTAGTGGTGTTGCAGAAAGGCAACATTCTGGGGCCTGTTAGAACAGGTGTGTGTGTGTGTGTGTGTGTGTGTGTGTGTATATATATATATATGCACGCACGCACACACACACACACACACATGTATATACAGGCATATATATATACTGAGATCATGAGACACTTAGATTGGACACAGGTGAGCTTATTTATGTGTATTAATTATGTGCTTTCTGAAGGTAAGGAGAAGCACCACTAGGATCTTATTTTGAAGGTTTCATAGCAGAGCGGGTGAATACATAAGGAATGTTTTACTGTTTTTTTTACATTTGGAAACTATATTGTGTTTTTATTTACTGCTTGTAAGGCAGCAAAATAGGGAAAATACTGGGTATGATCTGGGCATAGATGATAAAAGGACGTAGTGTTGGTTGTGCATTAGCTCGATGAGCATTATCTGGCACACAGATAAATCACAAGGTGCATTTAAGCTTTAATATATTTGTAATATCCGTGATGCAGTGTATCAAACTCTAATTCCTGATGCATCCCATTAAAATGTGCTAGCCGAGGCTGGGATCTTGTGTTTTTATGTATCACATTTAATTTTCATTTCATTTCAAAATCTTCCACTGGTCAAACAAAATCCAAGTTCCGCAAAAAAAATTAAAACTCCTAACTATTCTCAGTGTCTTGCTGAAATCACGGGGGGAAAACATTAAGATATGTTATGACATTTCTACAAACTGCTCATACAATGCAAGTCTTTCATTTGAATCAGCCGCACTGTTTCACTCTAACAAACTCTTTCTAATGAACTCCAGGGCGAAGATCAGATAACGATGTGTTAATATTAATGATGATCACACATTCTTAAGAACATTCTGAGTATTAAAGAAAGATTGTCAAAAAGACAAGCTAGTAGATTAGCATCAACAGAGCAGCGTTTCTTTATCTGTTTATCACGCTGCGTTCAGTGTTATATTTTCGATAAGAAGGAAAAAACATTGTGTTGTTGTACTTTAAAGCTAGTGATCTTAGCAATAGTGTTATTTATTCATTCATTTGCTGAACCGTTTAATCCAGTTAGGGTGGCAGGGAGACTGGAGCTTATTGCCGCCAACTCTGGGTCAAGTTACACCCCGAACGGCTTGCCAGACCATCGCACACACACAGTTCACACTCACATCCACATCTGGGGCGATCTGACTTTGGACTGAGGAAGGAAACCGGAGGAAAGGTCACGCACGCACAGGGAGAACTTGCAAACCGTACACGGAAAGGTCCTCATCAAGCCTTCGCACAAAACCGTCTTACAAGACAAGACCCACTCCTCACGAGAAGTTCTTACTGGGAAGTAGATGTGCTAACCACTACACCGTGCGTTGCAATACCATTAGCTACATGCTAATTCACTTTCAACACGGAAGGAGTCTTCTTCTTGGTGTTTCTGTTACACTTTCTGTTAAGAGAATAACATGAGATTCAAAAACTGAATTCTGAAGGATATTGTGGTTCTTTATAAGCCTTCATTCGATCAGTGAAGGGTGCGTGGCTTCGGAGTTCTGAGGCGACTACGCATTTTACTTTCCAATGGAATTTAATCAGCTGTAGACCATTAGCAACATCTCATCCATTTATGCACTTTTCATTCGTTCTTCCTTTCTTTTCTTCTTGATGTTGGTTTTTTCATCATAAATAAAAGTGAGAGGGTCGCAGCATGGCTCATCCAACTGCACTGTTCTTTCAAATATCCGGTCATAAATTACCAGTTTATTATTTGTATTTCTGATTTACTGAATAAAACGTGATGGCACAGTGGTGTAGTGGTTGGCACGTCTGCCTCACAGCAAGAAGGTCCTGGGTGCGAGAGGGTTTCTCTTGTGTGAACAGAAACAGTTGTGCTTGTGTGGGTTTCCTCTGGGTACTCCGGTTTCCTCCCATGGTCCAAAGACATGCACATTAGGATAACTGGCTGTCCCGAATTGCCTCTAGTTGTGAGTGTGAATAGCCCTGTGACGGTCTGCTGAGCTGTTCAGTGTGTATCCCACCCTCGGATGACTCCATTGCGTGACGTGTAGATACAATAAACATTCTGTGATAAATTATGTCACAATACATTTTTGTAGGATTGTGATATCTTTAAAAAGATTATTAGCTAGCCCACACACCGGGTTAGGTCATCGGGAGTGCCTATTCAAAAGTTCAGACAGCTATCATGCACATGAGCTGAGCAATGGGCCAGACAACTTTATGTGTTTGAGGTCATTGTTTCAAGGTCAAAGGTCACATATGCAAATTAGCTACCTCATGCACAGGTTTAGGTTATAGGAAGTGCCTATGCAAAAGTTCAGAAAGTTGGCATGTGCATGAGCCAAGCAATGGCCCGGACAAACCTAGGGATAAAAAGCGCAGAGCTCCATGATTCGTGAGCATGCTTGGAGGATGATCAAGGTATAAAAAGAAGGTAGGGGCATCCAGGAGATGAAACTTGATGGAATCATTTTTTCCAAGTTCATCAATATTCCCTACGATGGAGCATCAAGGAATGTTATGCTCCGTTCCCACATTGTATCCCCACATGATTCTCACATTCTCTCATGATTGGCGTCCAATCGTAATATATTGTAATAATTAAGATCATCACGATTCCAGCAAGAGCGATTTGATTCCACGGAGTCTCCAGCGTTAGTGAGGTTTCCAACTCAGGAAAATCTTCAGAGGTTTTACATTTGAGTGGTTTCTTTAAGTGAAAAAACATAAATTATCATAGGCACTATCTAAAGCTTAAATTATACTTTATTCACTTTTTTTCCATAATGTTAAACAGAAATATGAAATATGCATGTTCCAAGAGCCAGCGTCAGTAGCTGAGGATTGGTCCCACAGAACCCATGCCTTCGGCTCTCATTCAACTCACAATGCACCCAATCCTTATAGCCCTGGTACAGGTGGTGGGTCCATGGGAGGGCGGGCCTATGTCTCTTTTTCGTTCTGGGCCAAGCCAGGCTCCATGGGCAGAACCCTGACCACCAGGCGCTTACGTTGGAGCTCCTGCCCCAGGCCTGGTAACCAATGTCCAGGCAAGGGAAACTAAATACTTGATGTTCTATCCAGGGGCAATGGTGGCCTGGTGGTAGGGTGTTGGATTACTGATCCCAAGGTCGGGGGTTCAAGCCCCACTATCAATGGGTTGTCACTGCTACCCTCCCAGTGCAGCTAACTGGGTTATCAAATGCCAGCCATGTCTCTTACTGTCTGTGGTGAGAGGAATGTAAAAGAACCATTGCTGACTTAGCCGTCAGCATGTTTCTGCCCTGCGATGGCCTGGCGAGCTGTTCAGGGTGTACTCTGCCCTCGCCCAGAGTCAGCTTAGATGGGCGCCAGCCTCCCTGCAACCCTAATTAGGAATAAGCGTTCAGAAAATGAATGAAAATAAATGAATGAATGTATTTATGCAAACTCCACACAAAAAACGCCCTCGCCAAGCCTGGGACTCGAAACCAGGACCTTCTTGTTGTGGAGTGGACGTGCTATCTACTTTGTCATCATGCTGCCATTTTATTATTTTATTATATTATTATATTATTATTATTTATTATATTATATTATTTTATTTATTTATTATTGTTATGATGTTTTGGGTTTTATAAAGTTAAAATAACAATTTTAATATAGTTTTTAAATTGTAAAATCCTGAAATAAGCTGAGATTGGTGCTAATCATTTTTTAGCGTATGGAGGAATAATCAGTGAGGAATCATAATTCAGGCTGGAAGTTTTTTAGACGTTTCTTGAGCTAATATTCATCCCTATGAACACTGTTTCTGTAAATCTAATGTGTTTATTTTGCTGATTAAAAGCTGTAATTGTGTTTTTTGTTTTTGTCTCAGTTGGAATCTGTGATTGGGCTCCAGCTCTGTGTAATACAGTCTCCGCGTTCCTGTCCCCTGTGGGACGGTGAAGAAGTCTGTCGCCCGTCGCCTCCTCTCACCCCTGCACTGCAGATCAATCAGCTCTTTCCAGAGACCCCTGACTTCATCCACAAACTGATCGAGTTTCCCGCACCGAGACCCCCAACACAGAACCCAGACGCCTTTGCTTTCCTTTGTTCTCCTGACAGGAGGGGCTCTGTCTCATTTCAGCTCCCTTTTGTTCTGACTCGGTCGGTTCTGTCGGTTCGTCTGAAGGCTCCGGATGTTACGAGGCTCTCTGAACAGTCTGGGAGGGAAAAAATATTTAAATTTACTTCTGAAGGATGATCAGAAGATTTTTTTAAAGACTATGGATCGTTAGTTGTGCAGTTCCTGAACGGAGACCCATAGGCATGGTACATAACTTGGATGGTTGTCCGGTGTCCATGACTAGGTAAATGCTGGTGATGGGCAGATTTATTCATAACAAAACTGAAACCCTAAAAACTGAGGCTCATACACCACCACTCAGAATCACAGAGAATAAAAAAGAACACAGTCTGACTCAGGTAGGAGGACAAACTTACACCGAGCAAAACAGCATTAACCTTTCTTTCACTTCATCTTTCACTTCAGAACGTAGTCGGTTGGGAGATTTATTTATTTAGTTAGTTATTTATTTACTCTGCACATTACAATGAACTCCCAACTGTGCAGAGTTATTTGTAGTTTTTATATTTTCTGCACAAAAAATGAAACCAAGCACAAAGAAATAGAAATAGGTAGAAACGTAAACTGTGCAGGCAAGCTTTTTTTGCAAGAATTTTTATGCATGCAAGTTTGGCTTTAATTTCCTTTTAAAGTGCTGCTGGAAATTAAAAGCAGAATAAAATGGCATTAATCCAATAGATATTGACGCTCCGACAAGCTGAAGGTTGTGTCCTGCTGAAGGAATGAGTTTTTGACACTGCAGTCGTGTTTTACAGCAACATCTGGACAGCAAAGGAAAGACGGCTCCCCGAGGTACAGTGAAGCCAGAGGGCCGGAGAGCGCCGGATACGATCCCTTCTTTACTCACGGACGGCGTCAGGCGGCACACGAGGCGGACAGAGGACATTAACAAAGCGTGAAATTAAAGACATGGTGGCCTGGACGGGGGAAGTTACAGGGTAATAGAGCCTGGCGTATTACTGTAGACGCCTGTGCTAAAGCGGCGCAGAGAGAGATGCCACACTTTAGGATTTTGAGGTTTTAGGTGAATGAAAGGTAAAAATCTGTGAAATGTTCAGCGGCGAATGATGGAGCCGAGAATCCAAGTGAGTCTTGTTAAATTTTAAGGGGTAGAAATTACTCTTTTATGTGTCAGAGACAGCTGGAGAAGGACAGAGAGGCGACTCGATGGTTTTATTTTCCTTTATGTATAGTTAACCTGAAATGACCCACGCTAGGCTAATTCACTTCATGCTGGCTTCCATTCTTATGTGCTAAGCCACGAGTATAAGTAGATAGCAGTAGATGGAAAAGTTGGCTATTTAAGTAATTTTTTAAATATTGCCTTTGTCTTCATTTCTACAAGTTTATATCCTCCATAAGAAAGTACCATAAAGGGTGATGATGTACTTCTCCCAGAACCACTTAAATAACTATTTTCCTGGCACGTCACACAATTGGCAGATCTTAAACGAGCGCACAGCCGGGGTCGAGGCCGCCATCGGCGTGCTCATGACTGCACTCACACTCCAGGCGAGTATCTTTCGCTCCATGAAACTGTGTATAAAATATAATTATTAAACACACCATCCGAGCGGGTCTTCATACAGCGTGAGGGCAGAAGGGGCAGGAGCTCAAACTCTCCCCTGAGGTCTCCCAGATCCGTGCAATATGCCTGCTTCAATAGCTTCCTTATCTTTAATCCTGGCCGAGGCTCTTATCTGGAGTCTGGAGGCAAACACCGGCTCTATTGTCAATTTCGAGCAATAAATCTCTGTGATAATACCAACATGGCAAAAAGGGGTGTTTTACATTTGTTTGGGCAGGTGATGATGATAAAACCCTGCGGCTAGGACATCTCGATTTCCTGGTGATTTAGATCTTCGGGAAATGGAGGTATCTGGGGGGGGAAGAGCGTTTGAAGCGGGACGATACTGTACGAGAGGGAGTTTTTTACTTATCGAGATCAGGTAGAAGAGTTCACTAAAAAAGAAAAGAGAAAGAAAATCTGGACAGTTATGAGGTAGCCATCTCTATCCAACATTTGTTTACTTTGCATTATTAATTTGCTTGTTTGTCTGTGAACAAAATCCTGACCACACCCACGCACAGATTTTCTCCAAACTTGGTGGGAACACGGCCCTACCTGAGTCCCAGAGATGCTTTGATTTTGAAATGTTAAAAGTTTAAGGTCAAAGCAAGGTTTCAAATTTTTAGAGATAGAGCGTGTATAACTGAAGCGACATGCCGTTACTATGGAAACACATGTATACGCCACACAGAAATGATCTCACGACTCAAACCTATCATCTTCTAGTTGTAAGGCAGATGTGCTAAACACTACCCCACTGTACCGCCTGGTTTGTTAGTCTGCGGATGAGTGTGCACAGACTGTTGTTCTTTTACAGGTTTTTTATATCAACTTATTATTCCAGCTAACTTTAATAGGGCAAATCCTGTTGGGCCAACCAAATTAAATTTCACATATGCTTTTGGCATATGGATTTAGATTTTCGCTATGACCTTTTTCATAAATTGTTTTCACTAATTAGGAGATATTAATTACTTAAAGACTTTTCTGTGTACCTTCATATCTCAGAAACTATTTTTCATATCTCAGAAACTATATTTCTTATTTGAGTTAATTTTTAACCATGTTTTTTTTTTTATCCATAAATTTGATGAAAGCTCCTGAATTACATTGTACTTTCCCGGGTTAGTATTAAGGGCATACATCCATAAAGTTCACAATAAGTGACATTTTGCCTTTCTAATTGTGGTCACAGAGAGACAGCGAGTCTCCGAGGTTCACTAATGACCACAGTGTGAGGTCTGGCAAAAAGCACATCCCTACTGCTCAGAGCCGCCGTTCGCTTCCACTCGCTTCCCATCTAATGGAACATCTGACTCAATAAAAACAGTCATCATGCACATTCTCTCTGAGAGCAGGCAAATCATTTTGGCTGCTCATAAAAAAATTAAATAAATAAAAACATAAGAATGTACCACTCCACAAATGAAAAAATGAAAAAAATAAATGAAAGTGTTTGTGTTTTCCATTTGCTCAGGATTTGGGGGGGGGGGTGTTTTATTGCACACGCTTGCTGAAATGAACTTGGGCTATTTCACCGTTTTCTGCACATCAGCAGTTTTGGCCAGTCATGTGCAGGTGAATTCTGTAAGTGATGGATGTGTAAATGTAGAAGCTTTAAAAATTGCAGAAATGTTCCATTTTTCCTGAAACTTTATGCACCACTTTCTCAAAGTCTTACAGTTTACAAGATCCCAAACCTCAGTGCACTTACATAACTTTCTATACACAGCATTCATTCTGTCATTCATTCATTTTCTAAGCCGCTTATTGTTAATTAGGGTCACAGGGAGGCTGGCACCCATCTCAGCGCAATCTGGGCAAGCAGTTTGTCAGATTTTCAACAGGGCCAACACACATACGCACTCACACCTAGGGTGTTTGGGTGATTTGGAACAGCCCCTCTGTAAAGAGGGGAAGAGTGCATGGAAAAAGACCCAGAGGCCAGCCTCGCACCACTTGGCTAAAAAACTAATCGGCAACCCTGGATGAGAGGACACCAACACAACAGCAACAACAACAACAACAACAACTATATACTACATGGAAAGGAGACAGTATGGTGGTGTAATGGTTAGTATGTCCGCCTCACAACACGAAGGTCCTGGGTTTGAGTCCCAGGCGAGGGTGTTTCTGGGTGGAGTTTGGATGTTCTCCCCATGTTTGGGTGGGTTTCCTCCAGGTACTCTGGTTTCCTACGACAGTCCAAACAAATGCACAATAAGCTAATAAACATAAATATCTCACCTAAAATTTTGTTAGTTTTTTTACTGCATATATACTAAAAACCCTCAACAGAACATTTCAGCCTAGTATATACAAAACTTTGAATGAGTAGGCTAAAGAGATGCTGTTAGCTACACAGCGCTTAGCTCAGCTCACATGACCCGGCTTTGTCACAGTTAAAATATGTAAGGGGAAAATCTTATTTTATTATTTTTTTCTTTATGTTTTTGTGTAGAATATACCTAAAAACTAAAAGATTATTTAAAAAGCATACACTCGAGCAGGCATATGGAGATCACCTGTGTTTATCAGGAATATATGAAGAATAAACCATGAAGTGTTTTTGTTTTTTGGGGTTTTTTTGGGGTTTTTTTTGCTTATGTTGAATAAGAAGGAGGCAACACAGTGGTGCAGTGGTTAGCATGTCCGCCTCACAGCAAGAAGGTCCTGGGTTTGATTCCCGTGCTTGGTGCATTTCTGTGTGGAGTTTGCATGTTTCCATGCTTGTGTGGGTTTCCTCCGGGTAATCCGGTTTCCTCCCAAAGTACAAAAACATGCACATTAGGCTAATTGGCTGTTCCAAATCATCACTAGGTTTGAGAGTGAATGTGAATTATTGTAAGTGTTGGCCCTGTGAGGGCATGGCGAGCTGTTCGGGGTGTACACCGCCCGGCTGAGATGACAAATTAATGAGAAGTAGTGGATTAAAATTGCCTTCTAAACTTCACCACCATTTTTGAACCCAACTTCACCATGGAGCTAGGGGGTGGGGTCGTGGGCAGAGTTCATAAACTCCTGTGATGTCTCGATCAGGGAATGTTTGAAAATAATGCCAGTTTCACAGAATCCAGTTGAAGGATTACTAGACTGATGATTTTGAGAAGTACCAAACGTCAGAGTGGGTGCTGCTGGGTTCAGTAGATGATGACTTTGAAACGATCAAACAGAACTGGTGTGTTAATCCTCATGTAATAAATGCAGTTTAATACACACAGTTTGTAGGACTGTGGTGAAACCCTTCACAGGTTAAGTTTCTCCTACTTTAGATTTTTTTTAATGGATGCCCTCTAAAAGCAAACCACTGTTTCGGAGTGAGTGAGTGAATGAGTGAATGGTTGAGTGAATGGTTGAGTGAATGAGTGAGTGAATGAGTGAGTGAATGAGTGAGTGGTCAATAGCTGGACAGAATGACTCCATGTGGCTTCTCCTTTAGAAAAGACGTTAATGGAGCCACGGAGCTTTCCCAGGGGCTGTTTCGTGATATCCTCCATGATACCCAATCTGCCCCATTAGTGAATCCGCCACCCTTCAGAAACCCAGCCTCACGTACACTGAATTAAATATTAACCACTTAATGTCCATTTGCTCATGCACTTTCTCTCTCCTTCTCACAATGATGGTGAAAATACAAATTCCCATGAGGAGGAACGTCTCCAGGAGCACTGTCAGAGTGGAAACTACTCCTGGCAAACTGGAGAGAAATTAAACTTGGATAAGAATTATTATCCTGCTTATTCCTCGGCACATTGCTGATGATTATACCGGTTTTATTTATTAAATGCATAACATCCTACTTTTAACTATGATATTATAGAACACCTGCAGAAGAAGCCGGTTCCGGGTTTTACTTACATTAGAGCAGCTATCAACAGTCATTCCCTCAAAGGCCAAGTTATATTTCTCTCTAGAAGTGGACCAAGAAACCACAAAGAGCACAAACCGCCACTGAGCCCAGCAATCACATATATTATCCAAAATGTTAAAATCCTTCTCTCTCATAATATTAAAGAATTCTTCGAGAAATTCCCAGATCCAGAATTTGATTCATGTCCAGATTCTAACGCAGTCTTCCTTGTCCAAAGCTCCGCCTCTGGTAGAAATTTTAGGTGAATTCTTTTTTTTTTTTTGCTTAAAAATACAAACAAACCCAATCCAAACCCAAGTGGGGCAGCCGCAGCCTAATGACTACAAAAAACATTGGTCGCTGGCTCGATTCCCGTTCACCTAACCCCCAACTGCTCTCCGGGTGCCCCCAGTGTGTGCGGCAGCCTACTGTTCAGAGTGTGTGTGCTCACTGTTTACATGTGTGTGCTCACTTTGGATGGGTTATGCAGAGGCAGTGATTTCCTTTGCGGGATTAATACAGTATATCAAAATGAAGGCAAAAAACAAAATCCACAACCTCTTAGTGGGAGTAGTGAGCGTAAATTGTCTTTCCTGAAGCTAACAGAAAACATAATGTTAGAGCTTTTACCTGAGAGTATTACAAAGTTCTGGTACTGGAGACTCCTTCCTTTCTGAGACACAAGGCAGAAATCACACAGAGGAAAAAGAGGTTTACTTGTTAGGGCCATTTTTGGTGATTTTAAATTCGATATGGATAAATGATATCATTTTTAGCTAAGGGCAGCCCTACTGAATTTCTCCCTGCACTCATCTGCCAAGTCGAGGGGAGGATTGCGAATAGGCTGTTATTGCGAAGATAATGGGACATGAAAGAAATTTGAATTTTTCAAAGCCTTACCAATAGATCTAGTCAAAAACCAAGTTTAAAATATGTTAAAAGACACTCGTGAGTTTTGTTTACCCTAAGCATCCACTTCCAGAATCAAAAACCGCAGGCCACGTGGTGCACACTGGGACCGTTTGGGCACAAACAAACGGAGGGAACAAGTTGTGCGCATGGGGAATTGGCAAGTGGACGTGCTGATTCAGTAGTGGCAAACAACTGGGTTTAACATGGAAACATTACTTGAATTAAGGAACAGCTGTTTTTAGTGATGGGGAACATCAGAGTTGACTTTTATCAAAATTAAGTGAACAGATTGAACTGTCAGTGCTCTTAACATTAGTTGCTTGTGGTCTCATTTGAACTTTGGGAATTTCAAGATGGCAAAACACCAGGTAGGAGTTTTTACCCACCACTGGAGTGGTGTGACTAGAGGGACACCTGGATATGATTTATATAAAAGCTTCTGTTGGTGCCAGCACCAAGCTAGTGCAATTTTCATCGTCATATTCCACTGTACTTGACTTGGAAAGGGGTGGTGCGGATTGTTGTGCAGTGTTCAACTGTAACAATGACAGGTGAGCGACGTTAAGAGCAATAATGTATATTAATCGTTCATTTTTCAAAATCGCTAAATTAAAACTGTGCTAGTATTTAAATTCTATATGACTCTATATGATTGTATATGACTAAGTGGAACTAATAAAAATGCTAAACTATCACTGCACTAAATCAGTTTTCTCAACAAAAATGCTAAACTTTAAGGGTGCTTAATTAGGTCAATATACAGTAAGACATTTCTGACATTATATTTTGGACTACGGTACAGGCGTGGTTACAGGTCATTATTCCGATGGGTCATTAGTTCGCATATTGTTCAGTTTTCATTCATTCATTCATTCATTCATTCATTTTCTGAACTGCTTATTCCTAATTAGGGTCACGGGGAGGCGGACGTGCTAACCACTACGCCACCGTACCGCTGTTCAGTTTTCACTTTTTTTTAAAGTTGGAATGGGAACATTTCTGACCAAAAAATAAGACTTCAGGTCTTAATCTTCCAGGGCTGGAAATCATTGTTTATGTTAGACATGATCATATAATATACTGATAACTGTCAAGTTTTTACTTGAATAAATTAAATCAATGCTGGAGCGAGTGCAACGCCTAGTGAGATGTCAGCGTTGGTCGTGGTTGTTCCAAATCAATCCCAGCATGCTCTAGCAAGTTAAAGACAAACGCATATTCGTGAAACGGTTGATTCAACGACAAAATAGGCTTATCTCGCTACAAAAGCTACAAGAGCAGCACGCGTTTTTTTACTATTTGATTTAAGCTCAAAGAAGTGGAAAAAGACCCACACAGCAAAGAATACAGAAAATCATGTTTTTCATTCCCTTGGAAGTCCAGCAGTAAATCCAAGTAAATGCTTCCTGTCGTGAATTTTGCACCTACAACACTTTGTAAACCTAACAAAAAATAATTAAAGGGATTTTGTTCAAAGCTCTTTCTGTCACAGTTTTCATATTAATTAATTGCAACGTTGAAAAATGCCTTTTCGGGCATCTGTCTGTTTTCCACCATAAACAGGTCTCCTTACAGAACATTCACCAGAGAAGCATACATGACTGAACGATCACGTGTTCGAGTGAGCGCATTACCTGGAATATTAAGATTAAACATGGGTTGCCAGACTAAGATCAGAAAATTAACCAAACACCTTCTGAACAATCAGAATGCAGAATTCAACAGCATTATTTGTTACCTCAACCCAAAACATAAGTACTGCGATCACCGGTCTTTGTCAGTTTGACTTTAAACAAAATCCTGACCACACCCATGCATGGATTCTTACCAAACTGGGTAGGGACACGACCCTATCCGACTGCCAGAGATCATTTCATTTGGAATGACAAGGTCAAAGGTCAAGGTCAGGACAAGGTGACAAAGTTTCAGAGATTGAGCGCTTATAACTAGAAAACGAGTGCCGGTAAACCTGTTGTTACTATAGAAACACTAATATGGACTTTCAAATGAGACAGTTACTTTTGACCTTAAGTGACCTTTTATGGTCAAACCCCAGCCATCTTGTAAATCCTTCAAAGTTGTTTGGGTAATTTGGTCACATGTATATACTGTAGAACATATCGACCTGAATAATTAAAAGCAGAACCGTAAGGGGAATATTTTCTGTTGTGGAACATGTCATTGGAACCCTGAACTCTACCTTTCTGGCTGTATAACAAAAATTTTATTGCCATTTTTTCAGGCTCAATGTCACGTCTCCCCGTCTGTCAGACGGAATATTTGAACATTGATTTCTGTGTAACTGAAAGATTCCTTTAGCGACACCAATATTTTTTGTTTGTTCCTCTCCGCATGCTGTTATTCCCTCCTTCATTCTCTTTTCTCTCTGCACCTGCTGAGTGTCATTTTCTCATTGTGACTCCAGAGACCTGAAGGACATCTGTTTTTCATCCTGCTGGCTTGCCTCGTCACGTTTCACCCGGTCCTTGACATCTTTCTTTCTCGTCTTTTTCTTCACCGCAGACTTTAGCGCAACGAATTTATAATTGTTTCAATTTAAAGCTGCATAAACACCAAGGCTAAGTATGTAGAAAAGGAAAAAAATGTTATTCATGATTTATTTATTTAATGATTTATTTATTAGAATTCAGAAAAGGGTATTTCAAATCAAGTCATTTTTAGCAATGGGCGGCACGGTGCTGTAGTGGTTAGCATGTCCTCCTCGTAGCAAGAAGATCCTGGGCTTGAGTCCTGGAACTCATTTCTGGGTGGAGTTCGCATGTGCCTGCTGTGCTTTTGTGGGTTTCCTCTGGGTACTCCAGTTTCCTCCCACAGTGCGATGACATATACATTGGGCTAATTGGCTGTTCCAAAGTTCCCCATGTGTGAGTGTATATGATTGCGTGTCATGGCCGCTTGATGGACTGGCATGCAGTCAGTGTTGGCTGAGTTAGGCTCCAGTCTCCCCACGACCCTAGTAGTATTAAGCGGTTTGGCAAATGAATGCGTGAGTGAGAATCAGACATTTTCCCCCGCCAAACATGACTATCAGCTTGTTGCAACAAACAGGCCTTTGGTGTTCAGTGTGGCCTAATGCCTGTGCAAGCAATGGGAGAACATTCAACCCCTAGACAGAAATGCTCTCACTGAGCCTGGGACTCGAACCCATGACTTTCTTGCTGTGTGGTAGATGTTTTAACCACTACACCACCGTATTGCCCTTATCTAATTCTTGAAAAAACTAACTGTATTGAATGAACAGTATAAAGGCTGGCTAGCATTAGCTTTTAGCTTCAAGCTAGTTGCAACAGTTTCATTTACGTTTCAGGTCACAATGTGAGCTGATGTCCCAGGAGTAAATTAGTCAATTTGAGCGCACAGTTACTAATACCTACTGACCTCGGATAGAATAAATATTAAATCAAATATAATTCTAAACAGTACAGTGTTTGTTATACACCGTATATATGTCGAAAGATTTTGTTTATAAGTACCTAGAGGGACGGCACGGTAGTGTAATGGTTAGCACGTTCACCTCACAGCAAGCAGGTCCTGGTTTTGATTCCCTCGGGGCGTTTCTGTGTGGAGTTTGCATGGTTTCCCAGTGCTTGCATGTGCTTCCTCCAGGTACTCCAGCTTCCTCCCACGGTCCAAAAACATGCGCAGTAGGATCATTGGCTGTTCTAGGTCACCCCTAGGTGTGAGTGTGGGTGTGAATGGTTGTGTGTGTTGGCCCTGCCTGGCGAGCTGTTCAGGGGGTACCTCCCCCTCGCCCAGAGCTCATCTGAGATGGGCTCCAGCCTCCCCGTGACCCTAATTAGGATTAAGTGGGTTACAAAATGAATGGATGAGTACCTAGAGGTTTTAATGTCACATGTCGGATTTTGACACACACACACACACACGCTGGGGAAAAAGCAAAAGGTGATTCTGGAAGGTCAGCACTAAAGTGCG
>JBCNYG010000008.1:9570502-9580865 GCA_039654305.1 Porochilus rendahli | reverse complement strand
GCAAGTGTATTAGTAGTATGCAAGAGTGCTGGTTTGAACCCTGTGGCCAGTAAGAGATTCTGTTTGGAGTTTGCATGTTCATCCCTTGCTTTGCTTTTGTGGGTGTCCTCTGGGTGCTCTTGTTTCCTCCAACAGTCCAAAAAAAATTAACATTGGGATAGTTGACTGTTCCATATTACCCCTAGATGTGAATGGATGTTTCTCCTAAAGGGGTTGATGTCAGGAACGGCATCTAATCAGTACATCGGCCCCACATAATAGTAGAAATACATAGATGTTTGATGACTTTTCAACATAGATGTTTGCTACTGAGAAACAGCATGTGTGAAACATTTCCGGGTGGGCCAGTTTCCTCCAGCATTCCATAGACCTGCACATTAGGCTAATTGGCTATTTTAAATTGCCCCTAGGTGGGCATGGGAGTGGTTGTGTATTTGTTGACATGTGATGAACTTCTTCAAGGTGAACTTAATCCTACTGTGCTTAATCCTATTTCTAGGGTCGCAGGGAGGCTGAAGCCTATCTCGTCTGATCGAGGTGAAGAAAGGGTACTCCCTGAACAGCTCGCCAGACCAACGCAGTGCAACACACACAACTATTCACACTCATACTCACACCTAGGGTCAATCTGGAGCAGCCAGTTAGCCTAACGTACATGTCTTTGGAATGAGGAAACTGCAGTCCAAGAGCATTCAAACTCCCCACAGAAACCCCCGAGCATGGGACTTGAACCCAGAACCTTCTTGCTGTGATATGGACGTGCTTATCACTAAGCCACCATGCCACCCAGCTGTTCAGCAGTATACCATAAAGAGTAAATGTAAGTTTAAGGGGAGGGTGTAGTATTGATTTTAATATTGCCTTACTGTTTATTTCACGTTTTAAGAGCATTGAGTTAAAAGAAGTGTCTCCTTTCACAGGACCACATAAAATACAAATAACTTGTGGAGTGTAAGATGAGTGCAGTATACTGTACAACTGCAGTTTTAATGTAATAAGTTCAAGATGTAGCAATAAAAAACAGGAGTAGCCTTCCCAACTGCAGTTTTATTTTAATGCAAAAGCTCTTTCTGGTAGAATGTGTCATAAATGCCCAGTAGCTATAGTTTTAACAATTGCACCAAATTTCAGTAGGTTCCTTTAGGTCATAAACATTTTTCTTTGTGAATCAGTGCATGGCCTCCTCACTGACATATATAGTACATAAACAGATGACACAATTACAAAAATATGATACAATTACAAAAAAATGATACAATTACAATAGATAGCTCTTTACAAATTTCAAAATGTCCTAAATTAAAGAAAAATTATTAACAAGGTTAGCATGGTTAACCCGTCTGCCTCACAGCATGAAGGTCCATGTTTCGAGTCCCAGGCTTGGGCATTTCTGTGTGGAGTTTGCGTGTTCTTCTCATGTTTTTTGGGGAAGTTTCCTCTGGGTATTCCAGTTTCCTCCCATATGCACATTAGGCTAATTGGCTGTTCCAAATTACCCTTAGGTGTGAGTGAAGGTGTGAATGGTTGTGTACGTGTGTGTGTGTGTGTGTGTGTGTGTGTGTGTGTGTATGTGTGTGTTGGCCCTGTCATGGACTGCATCCTGCTTTCTCTCGTCCTGACTGAGTGATGATGTAACAACTTCAAATTGTTTCATGCTGCGAAACTTGTTTCCTGTTATGAAGTTTTTGAAAAGTGTTTTCGTAACATTCTGAAAGTCCACAGCACTAAACGCGCCAGCGCTAAACATTCCAGCGGCCTGACGACTAATTAACAGTGCCGTGTCTTGTTGTCACCTCCGCCAGCTGCAATAATTAGAAACACCACCACGCAGATAATGAGCATGTCGCTCAACACCCGACAGGACAACAAAAATAACAACAACAATAACAACAACAATAATAAAAAAAACTGGACCCTGACATATCAGTTCTTTCTTTCTTTTTTCCTTCTAATTTTTATTTCTTTATATTTTTTGCTTACTCTGTTTGTTTTTCCTGAAAAATAATTTCAGATGTACGATCTGGACATTTTCTGTGTGGAATATGCACGTTCTCCCCATTCTTGTGTGGGTTTCCTCCGGGTACTCCAGTTTCCCCCCACAGTCCAAAGACATGCACCTTAGTTTAACTGGCTGTTCCAAATCGATCCTAGGTGTGAGTGTGAGTGTGAGTGTGAATGGTTTGTGTTTAATGGTCTGGTGAGCTGTTCAGGTTGTATCCCGCCTTTACCCAGTGTTGGCTGATGTAGGCTCCACCCTCCTCGGGGCCCTAATAGGATTATTAATAGAAAATTAATTAACAGAAAACGTTTGTTATTTTATTTATTCTTTATAAGTGGAATCTTCCACCAACTTTGTCGCTCTGCTTAAGATTTTTATTTGCTTGCGATTGTTGTAATAAGTGTAGCTACATTTCAATTCAACATGGCTAGGAATGAATTAATGATTTTAATATTCGAAAGTGAAGTTTATTCAGTAGAAAGAAACGGTTCAGTTTCAGAGATTTTTGGAATCGTTGTGGTTTATTTTACGTAAGAAACTTGAACAAACCAAAAGTTTCTTTTTGGTCGAAAGTGGAATTTTTTTAAGGAACTAACGTTACAAAAAAAAAAGGTTTTTTTTTCATTTCCTGCTTTACGCATCGTGAGTTCTCCTTTTATCTTATTTACTTTTTCAGTTTTTTTCTTTCTTTAGAATTCTGAGGTGTTTACTGGAAGCGATACAGACGCTCATTTCAACATAAATGACCATAAAAAGCACAACACTGGTCATTTAAACCTGTGGATTATTAGCGTTGTGCTGAACTACAGGCGTTAGCGTTTTTTCCCCAGAAGTGACATCAGCATGTAGGGTGGGGTTTACTCCTCTTGTGGCGACAGTGAGATGTCACATTCGAGTGACTCTTGAGTACGAGAACGATGCCAGAGATGAGCATTACGGTGAATCCAAAATGACTTATGCAGCTAACGTTTTGCCGTCTCAGCTTTCCTGTCGTGATTTGGATTAGGAACAAAAGAAATGTTTACTGTGATTTAATAATTAAATTAAATATAATTAATTAAATAATGCGTTATGCTACACGGGTCGGTGACGTGGCCCAGCCAGTCCATCGAGTTCTTGTCACTATCAGGTTGGAATTGCCAATCAGAAAGGCAGTCTCTAAACATGCCTAGAATCGCAACACTCGTACGCACTTTGAAAACAGGCATGGACTGATGGTACCAGAAGGATCCGCTGATGATCATTTTTATGTTGCGAGTAACACTAATTCACCACAGGTACCTTTAACTCATTTGAAGATCACATTTTTGTGAACAAACAATAATTATACAATTATACAATTATATTGTATAGTAATAAAACGTTTCTATAGTATTTATTTATATGTATTTATAGTGGGCGGGGCTTGAAGCACACATATATTTGGAGATAACGAGATTTACACTCGTCTTTATTTCTGTTGAGGAAATCGAAGGATATAAACATTTGAAGGAGGAATGAAAAATGCTGAACTTTTTAAAAAATATTGAATTTGATTTTTAATACAGTTTTGTTTTTTATTTTTGAGATCTGGAGATTTTTAATGGAGATCTGTGAATTTAACAATGTTTCGTTTCTGTGAAGAGTTTCTGTTGTTTTTCTTTCTTGTTTCTTTCCTTTCGTATGTTAATGATTGTAGCTTTTTGAAAGACGGAGAAATAAAAGAGTCCAAAATGTCACTCAAACTCTTTCAGCTTTTTTAACGAGGCCCAAAAGTGTTGGAACGCGACCCTCAAGTCAAATCAACAACCATTCTTTCTTGAACTCAACTATTCTTAACCCCGCTGAGGTTGATGCTCTCGCCGCCATCAAAAATATAATTCGCCAGCTACATACTTAATAAAATGTATATTTTGCTCGTTGTCATTACAATGCTGGGTCATCAGGTTTTGGACGTCTGCTGCTGTAGCAGAACTGGTGTCTGATGTCATCATCAGCTATTTCATGTTAGCTGCCCAGAACAAAAACCAGAAAAAACTTTACAGATCTTTTGCATCACTACTTCACGAGGAAAATCACCTTGCGACGGGATAGGTGGCACCGTGAAGCGTTCTGCGGCTAGAGCCAGCTTACAGGCAGTTACTTCACAACACGTACTGACACCACGACATCTCTTTGTGTGGGCAGAAAAAACCATCAGAAACATCCATTTCAGTTGGATTGAAAAGGGAGAAGTAACAAGCAATGGAAAAGTTCTTCACAAGAGACTTTCATCGTCCTCAACAATACCAGGAACAAGGGACAACCACTCATTTGTTCCTGTCTCACAGAGACAGCTGCAGATCAGGGAGTGTCTGGTGGACCAAGCTTCACCGTGGCGCTTCCACGAGTGGCTGTGAAACCAGGAAACTCCCCGTCAGACATGATCCCAGGAAAATGTGCTGCATGTGTGTATGACCTGCATGTGTATGTGCAACATCGGCGGAGGAGCAGGACATGCAAGCACATTTTATGCTTCATCATGGTCCTGCAAAGTCTTACAGTGCATATCAAAAGCATGATCGGTGCGCCAATCACATCAACTGGTAGACAATACAGAGTTCCGTCAGGTTATTCAAACGCTTCAAGTAGACATTTTAAGTGAGATAAATAGTTATATAGTAATAATTAGTATAGTGGAAACGCACATTCCAGGAATCGGGGGCATTATTTGGCATGCCATAAATCTGCAAATGTGTGACATACAAAGCCCTCCTTCTGTGTACTGATACTTACTATATTAAAGATTATTGTGTAAAAATTTTACGCTATATATGGGGCCACGCCCTATTTTTGAAGGCCTAATAACTACAGAACTAGAGGAGATATTAGTCCAAAGTTTTGCCCAGTAGTTACTGGTTCTTAGGACATCAAAATAAAAAAATTATGAAGAAAATCTGAGACAGTCAGTTGGGAGTCTTCTGGTGATTTGGCACGGAATTGCCCTGTTCTCTCGCTTTATTTTCCATTTTTTAAGTGTATTTTTTATTTTTTATTTCTTTTCTGATCTGTTATAAAAGTTTCCTGGATGTTTTTTAAATATAAAATAATTTCATTCTTTAACTCTTTAATACGAAAAGTCTTTCCACGCCGCTCTCGTTATTTGTAGACAAGTCTTTTATCAGGAAACTGTTGAAAACCCTGGGATGTTTTTTTTTTGGTGATAAATCAGGAGAAGATTCCGAAGCTCTGCGGCTCGTGGGAAAAGCATTGTCGGGATCTTGTCCGTTCCGCTCGGCGTCCTCCGTCTCAGGAAATAACTCGGGGTAAATGTGACAGATGCTGCTGCGTGGTGGTGTTTCTGTGCTGGTCGAACATGTCGGGCGATGCAGGACGGATCGGTCACGCTCTGCGTACAAAAGGGCAGCAGTAACGAGTCCCCAGGAGCCGCGACGCCAGCTTCTTCCCGTCAGCACGTTTTCACGGATTCCTGCCTCGATCTGGACGCGTTAAGCAATTTTCTGCTGTGTCCAGTCCTTCTTGCTCATGACTCTGACCCATTCACCGACTTTCAGATTTAGATAACCCCCCCAACCACACACACACACACACACACAAACACACACAATTATCCTGTGCGCGACACCGTCCTTGTCCACCTGCTGGGCTTTATCCTCGTTTAACCACTTCCTGTCTGGGATCTCAGGTGTTCATTCTGATGTGTAAATGTCAGTCTTGTATTCTGTTTATTTTGTAATAAAATTATAATAATTTGTTTCTTTTCACTTTCTGTTTTCTTTTTTCATCAGTTCTTTGATGCTCTAATCATCCATTCATTTGTTCCTTTTGTATTTTATCTTCTTTATTTATAAATTTTTCTTTTTTCTCTCTTCTTCATTTCTTTTTTGTTTTATCTATTTTTCTTTTCTCTCTCATCTATTCATTTCTCTTTATTTATGTATTTGTCACTTCATCCTTTTCATTCTTCACAACTTTTGTACCTTTTCAATAATTTGTATGCATTTGTCTCTTTATTCATCAATTTCTTTCTTTCCTTTTTTCTTTTCTTTCCTTTTCTTTCCTTTTCTTCTCTTCCCTTCTCTTTCCATTGTTTTTCTTTCCTCTCCTTTCCTTTTCTTTTCTTTTCTTTCCTTTTTTACTTTCCGTTTCTTTTTTATTTTCATTTTCTGAACCACCTAATTCTAATTAGGGTTGTAGGAAGGCTGGCCCCCACTAAGTGCCACTCCAGGACGAGGGCAGAGTATACCCTCGACAGCTCTCCAGGCCATCACAGGGCACTTTTTAAATTTTGTCTTTACCTCTTCATTTCCTTTTCTTTCCTTTCCTGTTTCCTTTTCTTTCATTTCCTTTTTCTTTCTTTTGTTTTTTTTCTTTCCTTTCCTCCTTTTTTTCTTTTCTCTTTTTTTCCTTTCCTGTCCTTTTCCTTTGCTTTTCTATTTTTCTTCTCTCCTTTTTCTTTTGTCTTCCTTTCTTATCTTTTTTGTCTCCATCTTTTTTCTTTCATTTCTTTTTGTCTAGACTTTCTTTTCCTTTTTATACCATAATTCTCTTCATTTTTTTTTCTTTTTAAATGTCATATTTTGTTTACACATTTTTGTTTTATCTTTTTCTTTCTTTTCTTACTTTGATATAAGTGAAGACCACACCTGTCCTAGTGAGCTCTGTCGTCTCCACATAAAAAAATTGGAAGAGGTCTCATAATCGTTGTCGGTTCTCATTAGTTTATTTCATGCCTTAGCGATGCGTCACGAGATGAAACAGTTCCCTTTTCTTTAGCCTCTCCTGGTCGCACAGTCAGGATCCATTACTAATGTTCAGAAGAAGAACGAGAGTCTCCTCCTTTGGCGAGCTGCCCCAGGGACCACGCCATCCATGTCCTGAAACGGAACACGGAGAAAGCAGTCCACCACCTGGACATGGATTTTCTGTTTCTCCAATGAAACGCTTGTCGCTTCTCAGTGAATGAATCAAATGTGGGGTTTCAGGTGTGGCTTCATCATGAATTCCTCCTGAAGCTGATAATGTTTCTGCAGCATGGTGTCACAAAGTGTGTCATTCTGTTTTTTTAAATTTGAAATATGTATCGATATTTTTAAAAACTTTTAATATGGTGATCATTTTCACATAAGTTCCTCCTGTCCGCTCACTGCACACGGCAAAAAAACATTAAAAACTTTATCGCCACGTGTATGTGTGTATTGTTTAATCCAGATCTCGGTGTGTGTTCGGCGGCAGAGACATCCCTCGCTGTGTTTTCACCTTCATGCCTCTTTCTGTCTGAGAGCCAAGAGGAAGATTGTTGACTCTCCATTAGTCATGATCTCCAAAGGGTCAAAGTTCAGCCATTGCACTGAAAACCCTGCGGTGATGAGTGAAGGGAAAATCTACCCATAATCCCTTGCTGAACACTCCAGTGGTAAGAGACGATGGATTCATGGTGTAGGTTTTTAATAAATGAAGCCCTATTCGCTATGACTCGGGACATGTTGAGATAAAACCGGGGGAATGTTACAGAATACATATGAAAAAAAAGGCTTCCGGGTGATATGGTGATGATATAGCGGTGATATGGTGATGATATAGCGGTGATATGGTGATGATTTGGAGAGATGGTGATGATAGTGGTGATATAGTGATGACATGGTGATGAAATGGTGATGATTTGGAGAGATGGTGATATCGTGATCATACTGGGTTTGAGTCCTGGGTTCCATGAGGGAGTTTCTGAGTGGAGCTTGCGTGTTCTTCCTGTGCTTGCGTGGGTAGAGCCAGAACTCTCTGCAGGGTTATACGTCCCGTCTGGCCTGAGAGCACCTCAGGATCCTCCAGGAGTTAGCTAGAGAGTGTCCCTGGGGAGAGTGATGCCTGGGCTCCCCTCCTAGATCTGTTGTCGCCATGACCCGACCTTCAACAGTATATAACCAGACCTTGACCCGGAAGAATATGGATGAATGGTTGCACTGATGGATGGATGAATAAATTGTGAGTTTATTCCGTAATTTTGAATTTTTTTGCGTATTTTTAGATGGTTATTCTTACAGTCTTGGTGATCTCGTGAGAAGGAGGTATGAGACACCTTTAATGTTACAGGGTGAAATGTTGCAGCTGTAATCCTGACGGTTACAGAGCGCTGATACTGCAAAATCCTTCCATCCATAAATTCTCAATAAACATCTTGTTAATGAAAAATCCCTCAGCGGGTTGTGTAGCATTGTGAAGGTCACGATATTCTTTCATTCGCAAGAAATCTGATGAAGAGTTTAAAATTTATTGTAATTTATGCACATTTCTGGGTAACAGGAAACTGCTTTCGTTGATCATAAACCTATATTATCTTAATGGCTGAACATTTCCTCAATTTTTCTGCCTTAATTAGAAAGCCATTAGGACGTAATGAACAATGCGAGTCTAACGAACTTATCAATTTGGAGACTGCAGAGCTGATGACGAGGTTTCACTGGATCATATTTTGTCCTACCGTTTCTTCTTGGCTTGACATGTGCGGAGCAAATTGCTTTGGCCCAGATGGTGTGAGGGTCATGGAAACCCAAGTACTTATATAAAAAAGAAATCAATAAAAAAATGAAGAGGAAAATGTTGACTCCTGTCAGCTGCGAGAGCGACGCGTTACTGTTGTGTTGATACATAACCATTAGCACTGGTTCACTTCCCAGATTATTTCTTTTTACCACATGAATGTCTCTATTGTCCAGTGGAGGACCAGATGGGACGTCTTCATGCCAACTTTTTTTTCATTTCTTTTTTACATGTTTTTTCTCTCCATGTGAGCGATGGACAAAACGGTGCTGTCGAGATCCAGCTGTGGACGTTGGCCAAGAGAACCATGGAAACGTTTATCAGTCCAAAATGTGATAATTAAAGCCAATTTCTCATTACCTCAAAAATGTGTTACTTTACTTCCCTTTTTTAGGAAGGCTGTTTACCTCAATAAAAAACATAGCTGATGGATAAACATGACAACACAATGTATCTCTGGGTAGAATTCAGGACGTTCTGCATTTGGGTGATTTGGTCTGGTTGAACAGGTGATTTGGGGCGTGACTCAGGGTGAACAGGTGATTGTGGATGTGACTCAGGGTGAACAGGTGATTTGGGGCGTGACCCAGGGTTAACAGGTGATTTGGGGCATGACCCAGGGTTAACAGGTGATTTGGGGCATGACTCAGGGTTAACAGGTGATTTGGGGCATGACTCAGGGTGAACAGGTGATTTGGGGAGTGACTCAGGGTGAACAGGTGATTTGGGGAGTGACTCAGGGTGAACAGGTAATCGTGGGTGTGACTCTGGCTGAACAGGTGATTTGTAGGGTGACGGGGTGAACAGGTGATTTGGGGCATGACTCTGGGTGAACAGGTGATTTGGGGCGTGACTGGGTAAACAGGTGATTTGGGGCGTGACTGGGTGAACAGGTGATTTGGGCCATGGTTCTGCATAAACAGGTGATTTGGGGCGTGGCTGCAGGCCAACAGCTTTTTGTGGGTGTGACTCTGGCTGAACAGGTGATTTGGGCTGTGACTCTGGGTAAACAGGTGATTTGGGCTGTGACTCAGGGTAAACAGGTGATTTGGGCTGTGACTCAGGGTGAACAGGTGATTTGGGGTGTGACTCAGGGTGAACAGGTGATTTGGAGCATGACGGGGTGAACATGTGATTTGGGGCGTGACTGGTGAATAGGTGATTGTGGGTGTGACTCAGGGTAAACAGGTGATTTGGGACGTGACTCAGGGTTAACAGGTGATTTGGGACGTGACTCAGGGTAAACAGGTGATTTGGGGCATGACTCAGGGTAAACAGGTGATTTGGGACGTGACTCAGGGTAAACAGGTGATTTGGGCTGTGACTCAGGATGAACAGCTGATCGTGGGTGTGACTCTGGCTGAACAGGTGATTTGGAGAGTGACGGGGTAAACAGGTGATTTGGGCTGTGACTCTGGGTGAACAGGTGATTTGGGCTGTGACTCTGGGTGAACAGGTGATTTGGGGTGTGACTCTGGGTGAACAGGTGATTTGGGGCGTGACTCAGGGTAAACAGGTGATTTGGGACGTGACTCAGGGTAAACAGGTGATTTGGCTGTGACTCAGGATGAACAGCTGATTGTGGGTGTGACTCTGGCTGAACAGGTGATTTGGAGAGTGACGGGGTAAACAGGTGATTTGGGCTGTGACTCAGGGTGAACAGGTGATTTGGGCTGTGACTCAGGGTGAATAGGTGATTTGGAGGGTGACGGGGTAAACAGGTGATTTGGGCTGTGACTCTGGGTGAACAGGTGATTGTGGGTGTGATTTAGGGTAAACAGGTGATTTGGGCTGTGACTCTGGGTGAACAGGTGATTGTGGGTGTGATTTAGGGTAAACAGGTGATTT
>JBCNYG010000008.1:9553504-9566275 GCA_039654305.1 Porochilus rendahli | reverse complement strand
TACACCACAAACCTACACCTCACAACTACACATCATAGCTACACCTCACAACTACATCTCACAACTACTCCTCATAGCTACACCTCACAACTACATGGGTAGTTGTCAGGTGTAGTTTTAAGGTGTAGTTGTGAGGTGTAGATATGAGGTGTAGGTGACCACCCCACACAACTACACCTCACAACTACACCTTATACCTACACCACAAACCTACCCCTCACAACTGCACCTTATAACTACACCACACTACACACCATAGCTACTCACTAACTCACTAACTCACAACTACTTCACACAACTACACTAGACAACTGCACCAGACAACTACAGCTCACAACTACACCTCATACCTACACCGTATGTTTTCTCTCATTATGAAGATGTGAATTTCTAATAATTTTATTTAAAATTAAAGTAGGTGTGATGATGAAACATTTTTTTTTTCATAAACATTTTTTTATTTTATATTTGTTGTTTTTTAGCTTTAAATTTATTCATTTGATTTTAGTTTTGTTTTTGCATAACTACATATTTAAAATTAGAAAAAGATTTTTTTTAAGTACAAATGAAAACTTGTAGATAATAATTTTCATTAAAAAAATTCTATAAAAAACTGTAGCTAAGCTAATGCAATTTTTTTTAGCTGTAGTGTCTGTCTTTAATGTTTCATGTGATGGTGTGGTCATAGCTTTAATCATGCCACGTTGACTAATTAGTGTTCAAACTTTCTGTAATCTGCCGCCTCACATGGCGCGTACTGACGCACGTACCTTTCACACAGGTAAAAAAAAAAAAAGAAAAAGAAACGTAAACACCTTCTGGGAAGTAGCTCCGGAGTGCCCCTTTGACTCCGCCTTCCCTTTCCCTAGACCCAATAGTGATTCCCACCTTGTGTGTGACATCACATTAATAGACCCCTCCCAGTTCCAGCGCTGTCCCTTGGCACTCTCGGCAGTGTGAAGAAGCTTTGTCCTCAGAAGGGACTGTTTTCATTTTGGAGAGAGCGACAGGATCCCAGCCAAGACCTTTCTGTAAAGTTTATTGAAGTGAGAAGGAGTTGATCAGCGGTGACGCACGGGAGGTTTTAACGGATTAAGAAGCTTTTTGAGTGGAATTGAAGGGAGGATTTTCTTTACCTGGATGAAAAAGTGTGAATGATTTTTCTATTAAACGTGTGGACACCGTGATCACGTTTCAGGAGTACATCTCTGGATTAAGGATTATATTTTTCCTCTTTTTATTCAGGACTGAAGGAAATGGGTGAGTAAAGTTTTTACACCTGTTGCTTGGTCGCGTCTCTTCAGGAACCTACTTGTTGCAGTTTTTCTTTCTTTTTGAACTTCCTGGAACAGATCCAGACTGTAAAGTTCCCACTTTTCTTCTCTGAAGCTTGAAATTTCCTTTTTTATTTCACCCACATTCTGCCAATACTTTGCCCCCCTGCCTTCCCACAAGCCCCCAAACCCCCTGTTTGCTCCCTTGGTCCTGCACTCTACCTTTAATAACATGCTACTGTGGGTTTATTCAGTAACTCAGCCCTGTTTGAGGTGTGACTCCCCGCCGTCTCCAGCCTGTTTTTCCAGTTGCCCCTTATCTCCCTGGGTGAGCTCGTCCTGTTTTATTTGATTTCTTTTTATGTTTTTTAGGGTTTTTTTTCTCAGGACGTCTCCGGCGCTTGAAAGTTTTCTAGTACTGCTTCAGGGTTCGTTGATTAAAGAGGACGGGAAAATGAAAGACTTTTCCCTCTTTCTGTCTCCTGTTTTTGAGTCGTGGTTTCAGAGAGCGAGGTTTTGTTGGCTTTGTAATTCGAGAGCTGATTGGTGAAAGACTGTAATTACTCAGCTGTCTGCTTACACACCGTCTCAGAGGTGTGAGGATGACTGGTCTTTTTATTCTCTCTCTCTGTCTCGCTCTCTCTCTCACTCTCTCTCTCTCTCTCTGTCTCTCTGTCTCTCTCTCTTTCTGTCTTTTTCCCTCAGTTTCTCTCATTGTCTCTCTCTTTCTCTTTCTGTCCCTGTATCTCTCTCTCTCTCTCTCTCTCTCTCTTTTTGTGTATCTGCCTCTTTGTCTCACTATCTCTGTCTCTCTGTCTTGGTTTCTCTTTGTTTCTTTCTCTCTCTCTCTCTCTCTCTCTCTCTCTCTCTCTCTCTCTCTCTGTATTCCTGGTTTTCTCTCTTTCTCTTAATGTTTTTGTTAATTTGCCACGAGCGAGGCATGTGTTACACAACATGTTCATTGCTCAACGCGCCTGTCAATGTCACTATAAAAAACAAGAATGATTTATTTATTAATTTAATTCTAATTTTGTCATTGTTTTTAATCAGGTGTCTAAAGCTGCCAGGTTGTTTTTAGGGCGAGATAAAAAGTAACCTGTCTGTCTGGATTGTTAATCTCTCTCATGCGCACACACACACACAAACACACACACACACACAGACACACACACTCCCTCAGGTCTGTTAATCATTCGCCTGTGAGTTCTCTCAATCTCACGCCACCTTGGAGAGCACGTGTACGCGTGTAGAAGACATTATTTCTTTAAAAAAACACGGAATCGTCATAAATTAATTAATTAATTAATTAAGGAATTACTGTATTTCTCACCCTTTATTTTTTTACTAGATAATTTCATAACAGTTGTGTTGTTAAACCACACCCAGCGCCAGCAAACATGTCAGCTAAAAACAAAATCACGAAATTTTCCCAATGGCGGTTTGTATGATTTTGTTTATTTGTGTTATAACACTGTAATAATGACGCGGTCATCATTCCTGTCATCACCTCAACACTAATTCAACTTCAGGAAATTAGTTCTGAGAAAATGCGTCGTTCCTCGTCAAGTCATTTTGGATTTATATACAAGTTAGTTGCTTGTATCACCTGCTAGCATGAACAGCTCGCTAGTTTCGATTTCCATTGCGTCGTTCCCCTAAACTTTTGAATGACCTCTGGTCTATGGTTCCTGACCTCCGGCGTCTCGGCTCTGAGACCTCACATTCCTTCAGTTTACGACTTTCTGACATTCGTGTCTCCAGCTTATTTGGCCCCACCCCACAGACTCCTCCTCCTCCTCATCCTGCTCCTCCTCCTCCCTCCTTTTCATTACATCTGGCTGCAGGTCTGTTTAAACGATGCGATGTGACGTATTGTTTACACGCCAAAGCTATAAATCCGAGCCGCACTTGTTATTCCCTCGTAATCCCGTCGGCGTTTCGCAAACCTTGTCAGTGGCGGAGCAGGTCTCCACGGCAACGGGGTTCTTGCGGTTAATTTGCCCTCTAAGGTGATCTGGCAGGAGAGAGGAACCTCATTACCAGCATGATGCATTTGTTCAATCTCTTTGAGTCCAGGTGGAGCCAAAACACTGCTGATTACAGACGCAAATGTGTTCAAGTTCAACAGCTCACACACACAAACACACACACACACACACACACACACACACACACACACACACACACTCGTACACACACACACAGAAAATTTTATTCTTTTTTTTTGTAAGTCATTTAGATTCTGCTTAAAATTCCTGTGAACTCTGATGATATCCTGCATAAGGAATTAATCACAGTGTGTGTGTGTGTGTGTATGTGTGTGTGTATGTGTGTGTGTGTATTACCGCCAACTGTTACACAGCATTGACACTGGAGACTCCTTCCTTCCATGTTGTTGATTGTGAGAGCTGATCAGAGCCTCTTCCTCTTCTGTGTGTGTGTGAGTGTGTGTGTGTGTGTGTGTGTGTGTTTGTGTAAGTGTGTGAGTGTGTGAGTGTGGGGATGTGTGTGGATGTGTGTGTCTGTTCATGTTCACAGTTGACTGCACTGACACACATCATCAGACTCACAGAGACTTCGTCAGCCGTGGGAACCTCACCGCATTACTGAACCCTGTGTGTGTGTGTGTGTGTGTGTGTGTGTGTGTGTGTGTGTGTGACACACTAATGCACTCTGGCAAGTGCGGAGGAGAACTGGTGCTGTGACGGGATAGAGAAAGGAATAAAATAAAATAGAAAAAAAGAGAATAAGTAAGGCAGAGAGAATGGGAAGAGAGAGAGAGAGAGGAAGGGGGAGGGAGAGAGGGAGGGGAAGAGAAAAAGGGAGAAAGAATGGAAGCTAGAGAAAGAGAAATAGGGAGGGAGAGAGGCAGAGAAGGAAAGATAAATGGATTGAGATGATAAGAAATAAAAGGAAAAATACTGTGAGGGATCAATAACAGGAAACGCCTTCTCTTTCTCAACCATTTCCACTTCCTCCTTTTCATTCTATACAAACCTTCTCTTTCCTCCTTCTCATCTTCCATCTCCACCTCCTTTTCTTCCTTCTTTTCTCTTTCTCTTCCTCCTACCTTTCCTCTCCTCCTCATCTTATTCATCCTTCACCTCCTCTTACCCTGCCATCCTCCTTTCCTCCTCTTTTCCTCTCCTCCACTTCTCCTCTCCTGTCCTCCTCTCCTCGTGAGCATCTCGGCTGTTAGCGAGGATGTTGGTGGTTTTCAGTTCTCTGTTCTGCGGCTCTTCTATTCGATATAATGGAGTGAAAAATGTATCGATCTGTCCGTCTCTCCGTCTCTCCTCCCGCTGTTCCGTCTCCACTCCTTTTCAATATTAAACCTCTTTCAGATTCTTTAAAAGCCTCACGGTTGCAGCGGGATTAAAGCGAACGTACTAATGGCGTGAAAAAATGTTTCCTCTAAACACAGCGCTCTTTCAAATATACTGGATCACGTTACACCTTTAGCTTTCTATCAGTTCTTTAATATTAAATCGCCACTCTCTCACTGTCTTCCTTTCTTCCTTCTTTCTTTCTTTCTTTCCCCTTTTCCTTCTTTGCTCCCCTTTCATTTTCTTCCTTCTTCCCTTCATTTCTTTTTTTCCCTGTGTAATTCTTTCTCTTCTTGTTCATCCGCAAGATCCCAGGTTCCATCCGCAGTAAGTTTAGGAAGATTTGTTACTGATTGGAGATAAATTTCCTTTATGAAAAGTCTGTAGTTTGTTTTAAGCAAAATATGATTCGGGTTACATGTTGGACATCATGTGATCAGGAGCGATCCGAGTGACGGCGCGTTGTCGACATTAGGACGAGTGTAATGTGTGTTACGTGTGTATTTGTGACAGTGAGGTGTTGTGTATTTGTGGTGTATGAAGAACAGAATTGTTGGTGATCAGAGTGGAGACCCTTGAAATGCACCGTCACGCCTACGGAAACGCTGCAGTGACCTGGTGAGGCAATATTCATGCTTCAGGCGGGGAGGGAGGGAGCCAGGGGACTGAAACACCCCTCTGGAGTCTGATGCGGTTTGCTCTCTGGTCCATGGATTTTATAAAACACGTGTTGATGTTACATGGCATACCGACTTGCGAGAGTGACTGCTCGCTCCTGCTGTACGTGAGAGACCATGCCGCATTCCCTTCTCTCTTTACTGGAATGACCTTGAAGCATTTTCATCTCTTCCTTATTTCTGCCTCACGGTTTGAGGTGTGAGGTTTCAAACCTCTCCTGCCATCTCAACTCTGTACTTTAACATGTTTCTTTCTTTCTTTCTTTCTTTCTTTCTTTATTTCTTTCAGGAGCTCTTTTTGATCTCGCAGCTTTCTTAAAGTGAAACTTGAGCTTTTCTCATCTCAGTGATTCACAGCGCAGCGAGAGACACGCTTTACGCTCTGGAGCAATTTTAGCATCTGTTCAAAAAAAAATCTCTGACATTTCCGAGAAAAGCAGAAAAAAAATCACTAATCACACGCTGGCCATGAGGAAAAGTGGGTGGGGAAAACGTGCTAACACACTTTATTTATACGTGTCGCTGCCAGCAATGTTAAACACGGCAATTACTGATTCGTCCAGATGTTTTACAGTGCAGTGGAATGTGATTATCACCTTCCACACTGAGAGACACCGCATCTCGAAATAAACCCTCCTTTAATTCACTCTCAACTCAAAACGCTTACAGCCGTCACGTAGTCTAAACCCAAACAACCAATTAACTCCATCCGATTTACCAACCGTCCAGAGTTCAGCCTCTAACTGATTACCTCCAATTGATTATCTTCAGATGATTACCTCCAACCAATGACCGCTACCCGATTACCTCTAACCGTTACCTCCAACTGATTATTTCTAACTGATAACCTCCAATTGGTTATCTCCAGTTAATCACCACCAGCCGGTTACCTCTAACTGTTTACCTCCAGTTCATTATTTCCAACCAACTCACAATAATTTGCACATCTGAATTTTTGCTGCTGTTTCTTCCTTTCGTGCTTGTTTGCTTTAATGCTTTTCATTGAATAATTTTTTCCTTTTATTTACTTTCTGCCGTACTGAGTTTGTTGCTCTTTTTTGCTTTTCTTCCAATTCTTCCTCGACTTTTATGCATTCTCATTTTTTCTCTGTCTCACTCTTCGTTCCGTTGTTTTTTCTCTCTCTTGACTTGCCTTTTCCCTGATTTCTTTGGGAACCTCAGAAATGTGCAGGTTTTAAAGAATCTTTAAAATATTTTGACTTTGGGAGTGGAAAGGATTCACATGGACAGACGTTTTAAATGTCTTTTTTTAAATAAAGTTTTGATTTTGAAATTCAGTAGAGCCTCACTGATGAAATATATTTACCTGAGAAAAGGTTTGTGTGAGTTGAGCACCTTGACGTCAGCTCAGGGAAGTTAAAGCTGTCACCTCTTTCTTTAGATTTACTCTCCCTCTCTCTCTCTCTTTCTCTTGCACTGTGACACGTCATTGTCAGTGTTGATGATTTCTGTATATAAAAATTCTCTCCGGTGAGGATAAAAGCAGACCTGTTCCTGTGACCGCCTTTTCCCCGCCTCCTGCGCTCGCTAATTAAAAATCCAAACACTTTCTCGACAGCTGTTTATTCTTGCTCTCATGCTGCTCCAGCGTCAATAATCATTTCATCAAAACTGATTTTCCCAGAGCGTTTTCCTGCAGCGCCGTCCTCCCCCAAAACATTTATTTAGTCAATAAACCAATAAAGGCACAAATTTATTTGAATTAAAGAGTAAATAAAGTCAGCGTGTGGTTCTGTGAGATGAGAACTGGATCCAGATGTAAAACCCTCTCTAAATCATCATCATCATCCTTAACCACATTAAAATATTATCTTACAAAAGAAAGTTGAATTATTTGTTTAGTCATTTGTTTGTTTTGTTTGCTTTAAAATGAGCAAACTTCACTAACGATCCAGGCTGTTATTTTTTGTTGTATGGTAGTTTTATTAGTATTTTCTATTCTTTTTTTGCAGTTTCTTTTCTTTAGGAATCATAAAGAATGATTTTACACAGTGAATTTTCTTAAATTTCAAAAATGATTTTATTTTATATAAATATTTTTTGCATTCTGTGTATTGCAGTGAACAAAAATATTTTAACAGATATTTTATTTATGGAAATATATAAATTACCATTAAATACATGATAACAACTTTCAAAAACTTTAATTATTATAGTAAAATGTTATATTTTTATGATTTTATTAGTGTTTTAGACTAAATTATGACGTGCTCGGTTTTAGTCATAAATCCAGTGAAAGGAATCAAAATGTTACATTTAAAGCACTGAAGTCTTATCAGTTTTCTTCCTGAAGTGTTTATTTCCGTTTTACATCAAGGCGTCTCCAGCCCAGCCCATTTAACTATCTTAAGCCACTCACCTCACTCACAAACTCTTTTAAAAAGTTTAAATTCTGCCAATTTTTGCTGGAATAATCAGTCATGCAGAATGACAAATAAAGGCCAGACAAAATTATCGGCACCCTTGTTAATAAAGTGGGTGGTCTGCAGAGATTTAATTTTTCACAAGGGCTTCATGGGAACATGACCTAAAGCCTGCGGTAAACCTGTGGGATAAGCTGTGGAATGAATCTGAAACGGTGGATCTATTACCCAGGAACTCCAGAACCCTGAAGCATCTGGAGATAGTCTTTTTATATATTAGACTTGGCACAAAATGAGTGCCAATAATTGTGACCTTTTTTTTGTGATTACCCACGATGATATTTTTACCTTTAGTTGCTGAGGGTGAGTAACTGAGAGTGACTTACTAAGGGTTAGTTACTGAGAGTGATTTACTGACAGTGAGTTACAGAGGGTGATTTACTAACAGTGAGTTACAGAGGGTGATTTACTGAGGGTGATTTACTGAGGGTAAGTTTCTGAGAGTTACTGAGGGTGAGTTACTGACAGTGAGTTACTAAGGGTAATTTACTGAGGGTGAGTCACTGAGAGTTACTGAGTGTGGGTTATTGAGGGTAAGCTACTGTGTGTGAGTTACTGAGGGTGATTTACTGAGGGTGTTACTTAGGGTGAGCTACTGAGGGTGAGTTACTGACAGTGAGTTACTGTGGGTGAGTTAATGTGGGTGAGTTACTGAGTGTGATTTACTGTGGGTGATTTACTGTGGGTGAGTTACTAAGGGTGAGTTACTGAGAGTTACTGAGGGTGAGTTACTGAGTGTGAGTTACTGAGTGTGAGTTACTGAGGGTGATTTACTGAGGGTGAGTTACTGAGTGTGATTTACTGAGGGTGAGTTACTGAGGGTGAGTTACTGAGGGTGATTTACTGAGGGTGGGTTACTGAGGGTGAGTAACTGTGGGTGAGTTACTGAGGGTGAGTTACAGAGGGTGATTTTCTGAGGGTGAGTTACAGAGGGTGAGTTACTGAGGGTGAGTTACTGAGGGAGTTTTCAAATGTACAGTTTGTGCAATTACGCTCTCGTCATTGTATTCAGACATGATTGCGTTTAATGTGTTGTGGGCGTGTCTGTGGGCGTGTCCCTGTGTTCCATTTCAGTGAGATCTCTTGATGAACTTTTGTGATCCTCTTTGTTTTTTTTATTTGGTTTGTTTTTTTACCGTCACTCTTCCGTGGCGCGTTTGCACAGCATTGTTTTTGTTATCGTAATGCACACAAGCGCTCTTTTGATTGCTGAGCTGTAAAAACTTCAGATGTGGCCTTGTCAGAGGATCTCCGACGTTTCTTTTGACTCCACACAGCCGTGACATGACTAACGAGCTCGTCAAACACCGCCTTGGGTTCGCAGAAGAGTCAAGTATCATTTATGGCGCTACACACTAACACTATTGTTCTGTCCGAGAGAGCATTTTGCCGATGAGCCACTGGTTTAATACACTGTCCACTCATACTTCTCATTTGCTCATGTGAATTACCTCACAAGATACAGATTAGAATCCCACTCAAGGATGGATTATAAATCTTTCAACCTACGGCGTGTGATTATTAGACTATATGGCGGGTTGTCGGGTGCACACAGATGTCTGTAGATCTCTACTCATTCTTGACTTATATGACGGGTTTTGTCAGCATTCCAGTAAAATGAGTTGAAGATTTTAAAAGACGATGAGATGCTCGGCTGTCCAGGAGGAGCTCAGAGTAGAACCGCTGCTGCTCCGCTTTGAGAGCAGCCATTTCAAGTGGCAAGGGCATCTGAAAGCTCCTGTGCTTCCTGAACGCCTCCCTGATGTGTTTTTTTTTGGGCACGTCCATCTGGGAAGAGACCCCAGGGTTGACCTCGAACACATTGGAGGGACTAGGTCTCTCGGTTGGTCTGGGTACGCCCTGTTGTCCCACTGGAAGAGGGAAGAACAGGGGGGAGGAACACCCTTATCCTGCTGCTGCCACGATCCAACCCCGGACCAAGCGGAAAAAGAAGATGCTGACAATGATCATTTTGAAAGAGGAAATCTAGAGCCCTAAACCCGTAGAACCAGTGAGGACTTAGAAAAGAAAAATGGAGAGAGACATCAAATTAAATATTAGAGGGGAGTCTGTAGTAAACTCATGTGTGGCAGTAATTCAAATATAACGTCCCCTTTGTTTAAACAACCCACGGTGCCAATACTTTTGCTCCTGACTCATTAGCATTTACATAATTACGTGTGAATATCAGCGCTTATTTATTACATCTTGGCCATATTTATTTGTTTGTTTTTTTTTTTGTTTATTTGTGGGCATGTTCTTGTTATTGTTATACGCATCATGTATCATAAAAACCTCTTCGGGAATCACAATATGTTCAGTTCCTATAATTGTTCCCCCTCGCTGTAGGCCATGAATGTGACACGTCAGTAAGCGTCCGTATGGAAATGCGTGATTAATATAATCGTGTAAACGGCATCAGATTTTTGGCAGGTCTTCGTTGTTGGTGTTTCAGCAGGAGGACAGAAGCAGATGGTCTGAGGTGGACAGAGCACCTGTGTATCGCCTCGTCTGAATGTGATGTTTACACCAGCACACTTTCACAACAACGTAAACGTCGTGCAGACCCACCAGAATTTTAATATAAATCTCCATATTCTCTCGCGCTAATGTTCCGTATTCCAGCTTTCCTTTCTTCATTTCATTTTTTCCCTCCTACGCTCCAGTCAGGCATATGGCAACGAATACATCCTCGAGGTGAAATGAATAAAATGAATAAATCTGAATATTTAGACTTTTGACTAAGGTTTAAACAGAATACCGATCCTTGAGGAATACCGCTGGCATACAGGATTTTAAACGTTAAACCGTGACTTTCATGTTTGTGTTTTATTTTACTTTAAAAGCAATTTTTTCAACATCAAAGAATGTCCATGATGGATTTATGCTAAGTATTGATAAAAATGTAAAAATCTGATACTTTAATCAAACAAAGAAAATGTTTGTGTGTGTTTGAATTTGTGTGTATGTGTGCGCACTATCTGTGTGAGGTCCTTTAATATCCTAAAGTGTGTTAAGGTCAAAGGTTAATTTCTCATCCTGCTCTCAGGCTTCCTGCTGAGATTAGCTTTTTGACGCTAATTTATTGCTGGTGTTTGTTTTCCTCGTTAACCCTCGACTTCCTGTCCTTAAAGGTTGTGTGTTGTTCTTTTTGTTTAGGTTTTAGCCTATGGTAGCATAAGAGTGAGAAAGGAAAGAGTGGCATTGAGGAGGAGGAGGAGGAGGAAGGCGAAGTGCCAATCTGGAACATGGTGCCTCATATTTGCCCCTCAGTGCCCTTGACGCCTCGCTGGCTTTCTGTCCTGCTTCTGCTCGGCTGCACGGTGTTTCCCTCCCACGCCGACAGTGAGTATACTGGCGTTGAACATGTCTGCTCTTAACTGTTCATTTATTTAACAACAAACTTAAAAACCTGTTAAAGGGTGAAGACATTTACTAGATACAAGGAAGTGTTAAAGGTGTTATGAGGAATTTACCTTTATTTATAGGGACAGTGCTGAAGCCACTTTATTCCTTGACTTGCTTTTAATGATCAGTGGGTCAAAAAAATGAATTAAAATGTTATACATTTATACACCAACATATATATTTATAAGTTATATATTTTCACAACCTACAGTTATTCTTAATATTTTTAATTATGTATATTTGTATTAATTTTTCATTGTTTAATATTATTTATATTAAATCTATAAAAATCTCCTACATGGTTTAGCAAAGCATGAAAATTTTAATCCCAGGGTGTTTCCGGTAAAAATGGACGCAGTCGAACACACTTCACCATTCACATATAAATCCCCCTTAAAAAGATTTTCTAATTATAGAGTTGGTAATAGAACTGCTGCTTGAAGTTTAACCACCAAAAGCTAATAATAGGGTGTTGATAATCGTTCGCCTCCTGCTTGGCCCCCGTGATTGCTATTTTGGCTGCAGATTCTCTTCTCTCGTTAGGGGTTTTAAGCTGTAAAGAATCTGAACACACACACACACATGTTGATGGGTTTGATGCCGAGACGCGGTTTTGGCTCAGTCGCTGCTCGGAGAGTCATTTAAATTGGCACGTGACCTGCGTTCAGCTTCTACTATCTATTTCCTGTGCGCTCAATACAGCTGGAACTCAAACCTATAACATCAGTGCATATAAATTATTTGCTGAACAAGGAATTATTTCTTAGTCAGGACGACGGTGTTGATCTTTTTATATCACGATTACGTTCTCTGGAAATGACGCAGTGGATGCCGCAGACTTTCCCTAAATTGCTACCTGTGGAATCTGCTTACTCTCTAAACACAGAGTCTTAACCAAGTTCTGTAAGTGTCTGCTGTCTACTGGATAAACATCTCTGTATGCAGAGCAGTGCACTTCTCTGAGACGTTGTGGGGGTACTACATATTTTTCTAAAAAGAAAACTAAAGCCAGACAATTTTGCAACTTTTAAGTAACAATTATATAAAAATATTTTTTTATAAAGTAGCAGTAAAATGTATATGTATCTGCAGTGTAAAAATCTAAAATTAAGCCAGGGTGTACCCTGCCCTCGCCCAGAGTTAGGTGAGATGGGCACCAGCCTCCCTGTGACCCCAGTTAGGATTAAGTGGTTTAGCTAATGATGATGATGATCCGAAGTATGATCATAATTTTTTGGTTGTTTTTAATCAGTTTTTAATGGAAAGTTTTATTAAGTTATATTTTCCCAGAAAAACATGCAAACAAAATTGTAACTGTTACTTTTTCACAGGTTTGTACTTGTATAGTTTGTATATTATTTATATTTGTATATTTATTATTCTAAGGTCATTTAAGCTTCATTGCTGCACTGACTCTATGAGGAATTATGGTTGATTTTTTAACATAGTGAAGTTTTTAGAAAAATAAAACCTTATGAATGTTCGTTTTTGAATATTGCCTGATGCTGATGAAGATTCTCCACCTCTTTCACTTTCTCTCATTAGAATATTAGCCATTTTACATGTCCCTCGTGCTCCATGATCAAGGTTTAAGTTAAACACACACCATGTTTTTTCCCATCATACACTTCACTGCCCTCCG
>JBCNYG010000008.1:9538069-9553162 GCA_039654305.1 Porochilus rendahli | reverse complement strand
TGACTCTATGAGGAATTATGGTTGATTTTTTAACATAGTGAAGTTTTTAGAAAAAAAAAACCTTATCAATGTTCGTTTTTTGAATATTGCATGATGCTGATGAAGATTCTCCACCTCTTTCACTTTCTCTCATTAGAATATTGGCCATTTTACATGTCCCTCATGCTCCATGATCAGGGTTTAAGTTAAACACACACCATGTTTTTTCCCATCATACACTTCACTGCCCTCCGCTGGATTTCTGACTGACCACGGAATAAAGGCATTAAATGTTTCTGATGATTCATGTCTCTGTGCTGTTATAAACACGCCCCGCACGGTAAGTAAAGCAAGTAAAACCCTAAGAATAGCGTCGGATGGAATATGAACAACCACAAGCAGCGGGTGTTAGCGTTTTGTTGTCTATAATCAGGAACCGAATTATACAGTGGAGGAGCCAGAGTTCAGGGTGGAGCAGCTCGACCTCACCGACTCGCCTTTAAATATATTCAACTCCTCTTACACGCCGCTTTTATACCCACCGCTTTCATGCATCAGCAAAAAAAACAGACAGACAAAAAGACTTTTTACTATTTGAATGTTAGAATTAAATAACAGACATGTGTTTATTTAAATAAAGGGAAGAAAACAACAAATCAATAATATTTAAAATTTATCTGACAGTGAAATGGGGGCAGTTCTAAGCTCCAATTTATTTAAATATTTATTTAAATAATTCATAGTTTAAATTTTTTCCTATTCTTTGTTGTTTGAAAGGTAAAAGAAATTAAAACAGTTCTGTACTTCTGCTTTAGTTAACTTAAAATAAATATTATAAAGTTTTTTGTGGTATTTTTAATCTGTTACTTTTATTCCTAATTTAAATTTTGATAGCATAATGTAAAAATAAACTTCTAAAACAATAAAAACTTAATACAAAATAAAAACAAAATAAAAACACTAAAAACAGTCTCCAGTGCCAGAATTAAAGAGAAAATCTCGGACATCTTCAGGAGAGTTTTGGAAGATTAAATGTAGCTAGAAATGGATAAAAGTTTTAGATTTTTTTTATTGTTGAAGGAGAAGACTGGCAGCACTGTGGCGTAGTGATTAGCACGTCCGCTTCACAGCAAGAAGGTCCTGGGTTCGATTCCCAGCTCGGGCGTTTGCGTGGGTTTCCTCCAGGTACTCCGGTTTCCTTCCACAGTCCAAAAACATGTAAAGTAGGCTAATTGGCTGTTCCAAATCACCCCTAGGTGTGAGTGTGAGTGCGAATGGTTGTGTGACTGATTGCCTTGTGATGGCCTGGCAAGCTGTCCAGGGTGTACCCCGCCCTCGTCCAAAGTCGGCTGAGATGGGCGCCAGCCTCCCCGCGACCCCAATTAGGAATAAGCGGTTCAGAAAATAAATTAATGAATGAAGGAGAAGACAGCACTTGTTGAAAGTCACCTCAGTCCGTGTGTTTACTCGAAAACTGAGTCTCAGAATGATGATGTCACCAGGGTCCATGTTTACATGTACACTTATAGTATTTTGATCAATTTTTGCCATTTATTGACAGATTTGGCTCAAAAAGTTTAGATAAACTGTGTCTGCACCTGGAAGGTAAAGGAATTCCCAACTTCTGCATGTTAGCTTGGGCCTTGATGATGTAATCATTCTGCATCTCAGCTTTCAAATAATCGCCCATAAAATCATTAAAATTGCAGCTATTGGTCTAAGATTTTGCACACAGACAGGTTTGATTATAGAATTTGAATTGAACTTTCAACACATGCTGTCTTCTACTTTATAAAGTACACGGGTCCACTCCATATACACAGGTGTGCTAGAGAAGTAATAGTAACTCCATCACATCATTACCATGTTGTTGATTATTTATCTGGGTTTGCACAACTCAAAGTGGTTTATAGCTCACGTTACCAAGAGCCAGGTTTGAAACACTTGGGGTGTCCGTTATTGCAGTTGTGTTATAAAACATCCCTCTCTCTTTCTCTCTCTCTATCTCTCTCTCTCTCTCACACACACTCTCTCTCTCTCTGTCCCACACACTAAAGGTGTTAATGGCCAGCGTTGTGTGAAGGACGGAGGACGATGTTGATGTCGTTGCTGAATGCAGGCCACGACTCAGCATTTGGATCTCTGCCTCTCCACAGCATAATTAAGCCATTAATCTCTGATCATTAACCTCCGTCGACCCCTCACTCGCCCGTTTCCATCCTCTCTTTTTATTCCCTCTGCATCCGTGCATCCGTCCGCTCTGCTCTCACTCGTTCCCGGGCTGGAGATCACAGCTGTGGACTAAATAGAATTACATCCTGGGTGCCACTCCAGCGCCGATACGGTTACTTTTAATTAGAAAGAATCAATTTTACTGTCTCGACCATCTCAGATGACATGTGGACACTGAAACACGCCGTCCAATTTGTGGACACCAACCTGGGGACCTGTCCTTCGCACCACCATTGCTTTAACATGGCATAAAATAAATAAATAAATAAACAAAGCCTACACAGGTACACTCAATATACACAGGTACACTGCATATACACAGGTACACTGCATATACACAGGTACACTCAATATACACAGGTACTTTCAATATACACAGGTACACTACAAATACACAAGTACACTCAATATAAACAGGTACACTCCATATACACATATACACTCAATATACACAGGTACACTGCATATACACAGGTACACTCAATATACACGAGTACACTCAGTATACACAGGTACACTCAATATACACAGGTACACTCCAAATACACAGGCACACTCAATATACACAGGTACACTCCAAATACACAGGTACACTCCATATACACAGGTACACTCCATATACACAGGTACACTCAATATACACAGGTACACTGCATATACACAGGTACACTCAATATACACGAGTACAATATACACAGGTGCGTTAGATATACACGGGTACACCCCATATACACAGGAACACTCAATATTCACAGGTGCGCTAGATATACACAGGTACACTCAATATACACAGGTACACTGGATATCCACAGGTACACTCTATTTACACAGGTGTGCTTGATATACAGAGTTGCGCTAGATATACACAGGTACACTTTTTTTACATAGGTACTCTCCATATCCACAGGTGCGCTAGATATCCACAGATACACTCTACATACACAGGTACGCTAGATATCCACAGGTACACTCTATATACACAGGTGCGCTAGATATACACAGGTACACTTTATATACACAGGTACACTCCATATACACAGGTACACTCAATATACACAGGTACACTGCATATACACAGGTACACTTAATATACACAGGTACACTTAATATACACAGGTACACTCCAAATACACAGGTACACACCATATACACAGATACACTCAATATACACAGGTACACTGCATATACACAGGTACACTCAATATACACAGGTACACTCAGTATACACAGGTACACTCAATATGCACAGGTACACTCCAAATACACAGGCACACTCAATATACACAGGTACACTCCAAATACACAGGTACACTCAATATACACAGGTACACTCCATATACACAGGTACACTCAATATACACAGGTACACTCAGTATATACAGGTACACTTAATATACACAGGTACACTCCATATACACAGGTACACTTAATATACACAGGTGCGCTAGATATACACAGGTACACTTTTTTTACATAGGTACTCTCCATATACACAGGTGCGCTAGATATCCACAGGTACACTCTACATACACAGGTGCGCTAGATATCCACAGGTACACTCTGTATACACAGGTGCGCTAGATATACACATGTACACTTTGTATACACAGGTACACTCAGTATACACAGGTGCGCTAGATATCCACAGGTACACTCTATATACACAGGTACACTCAATATACACAGGTGCGCTAGATATACAGAGGTGCGCTAGATATCTACAGGTACACTTTATATCCACAGGTACACTCTATATACACAGGTGTGCTAGATATACAGAGGTGCACTAGATATACGTAGTTACACTTTATATACACAGGTACACTCCATATACACAGGTGCGCTAAATATCCACAGGTACACTCTGTATACACAGGTACGCTAGATATACAGAGGTGCGCTAAATATCCACAAGTACAATCTTTATACACAGGTGTGCTGGATATACAGAGGAGCACTAGATATACACAGGTACACTTTATATACGCAGGTACACTCCATATACACAGGTGCGCTAGATATCCAGAGGTACACTCTATATACAAGGGTGCGCTAGCTATCCACAGGTACACTCCATATACACAGGTGCGCTAGCTATCCACAGGTACACTCCATATATACAGGTGCTCTAGATATGCACAGTTACACGTTTTTACCACCTGGTTTTAAAATGTTATAAATGTGGGGTTTTTTTCAGTACAGCACCTGTGATTAAATGATAAGGTAATAACATTGTGCTCTTCAGGTCACGTAGGTGTTCTGTAGCATAAAGGATCGGTTCTGCTGAGAAATCTACTTACTTTGGACCCTCTGGCATGAGGCCGACATGAAGCTGTCTTACGCACGTCATCAATCAGAAGCGTTTCCCGACAGCTAATGTCATTTCCGGACATTCATCACTGTCGCGCTTTGCTCTGTGATTGATGGAGCAATATGTTAAAGGAGCAGGATGGATATCGTGTCGGAGATAATGACTTCACAGAATTTTTATTCCTCGTGATAAAATGCGACCCGGTACTCAGGGTTGCTGAGCGCAAACTTCATTTACATTTAACATTTCCATATTTTTATTTTTAACATTGATCTTGTCTGTAGTGACAACGTGCTAACTTGGTGAATTTAGGAATATTAAATTATAGTTTCACCCCTATTTTATTATTAAATGTTGATGTGGACATAACTGTTACTGAGAGGTTCATAGAGCACTGACTGTAGTGTGTATGTAATTAATCAATTATTATTATTATTATTATTATTATTATTATTTTACATTCGTAAGTGTTAGTGCTAGATTCATCCTTTATGTCTTTAAAAACGAAAAAAATGTTTCAATATGTAACCGAATTTTATCCAGATTACATTTTCACCAAATTAGAGTGAAATTTAAATAATAAAAGAACTACAAAAAATATAATAAAATAAAACCTAAACCTCGATAGACTGATTAGGAGATATCGAAGTTTTAGTCTTTTTAAAAAGTTCTTTAGATGTTTTATAAGAGTTTACATTCACCTTCAGCAATATCTTTTTACACCTGTTAAATAGAATATTCAACATGATAGTGTGTTTTAAAAAAACATCATAAACAATAATATATATATATTATCTGTCTAATTAATTATATGGTATACATTAAATTAAACACTTTTTAGCACTTTTTAAATAAAAAATAATAAAATATTAAATTAAAATAAAAAAACAAATTACATAAGAAATTATTTGAATTTAAACTGAATTCAAACAAAGATAAATTTGTCTATTTTTAATGCTTATTTTTGAAGCTCATGATTTATTTTTTTTTATTTCATAAATAAAAATATTTATTTAGGGAATTATATTTCTAATTAAATTTGTTTTAATTTTAAATGAAAGCTAAATAGACAGAGCCTGATTATTAGCTACAAGAGAAATAGAAATAAATAAATAAATGTGTACAGACGCATTTAATCAGAACCTAAAACTGGTTCCATTATGGTTTCTTTAGATGGTTTCTTACTTCTGTTTGGTTTTTAATCAAACCCTAAACAATTCTTTAGTGTCTCAGAACGAACCCAAAGAGGAACAAACCAAAAATGAACTTGGCCCTTTTTTGTGCAATTACATTAACAGTATTGACCCCCCCCTCTGCGCTGGGCTCCATGTTTGGATGAAAGCTTTGGTAATGGCAGCCCCATTTTATCGACTCAATAATTAATGTCCCCGTCAGACTCGGGGCTTTGGGTCTGGATCCCAAAAGCCCTTAATTACATTTTGTCGTGGTGCTCAGGGTTCGGGTCTGCAGAGGGGGAGCGCTTGGTCTCTGAGGGAGATTTTAACTTAAGTACAGAGTTAATAAAGTTAGCGAGGTCGTTAGCTTGTGGGGGGGCTGCGACAGAGAGGTGGCTGACGTGACCTGCGTTCTCCTCCTTTATATCTGTCCATCATTCCATTCTGTTTCCCAGCATCCTTTGGGATTTTCTCCTAATGACACACGATCTGGTCTAAGATGACAGCTGGGAAAAAAGTAAACCCCTCTGTGATGAATATATAAAATATGGATTAAATAAGGCTCAGGCTGATTGTAGTAAAGGGAAGTGAAGTGAAGTGCATGAGCTGAATTTTTATTCTGGAGTTGAATGAGAATAAAATAAAAGATGCACCGATTCTAAAGTGCTTTATTCCTCCATTTATTTTCGGGAGTCAACATTGAAATCGTTTCCAGCGAGGAAGAAAAAACTGGAGATTGGATTCAGATCAGAAGTAAAGTTTAATTTAATTTATCCTGAGCATCTGCTGGAAATGAGCTGTGAAGAAGAACAGGAAGTGGGATGGGGAATATTCCGGGGGATTTGACAGAGAAATGGATTTTTATTCCATAACCGAAAAAGTAGGTATAAACTAATGGATTTGGGTTTGTTTTGTTTGTTTTTTTAAGAGCACATACACACACACTCACAGACAATAATTCAGAAAAGATCACAAAAATGAGTTTTAGAGTAAATACTATACAGACAGGGTGGTTAGCAAGTCTGCCTTACAGCAAGAAAGTGCTGGCGTCAATTCCCCAGCTCGGGTGTTTCTGTGTCGAGGTTCTTCTCATGTTCTCCTCATGCTTGTGTGGGTTTTCTCTGGGTACTCCAGTTCCCTCCTACAATCCAGAAATAAGCACAGTACGCTAGCTGGCTCTTTCAGATTGCCCCTAGGTATGACTGTGAATGGTTGTGTGAGTGCTGGCCCTGCGATGACTATTCAGGGTGTACCCCGCCCTCATCCAGAGTTGGCTGAGATGCTCAGGGTCCACGCAACCCTAATTAGGATTAAGCGGCTTAGATGCAATGGGTAGAAAAAGTTGTATAAATTCACCGTTTTACTGAGTAAACTCTCATCTTTATAATTCATGACTACGTGTTTTGTGTCAGTACTGCTGCTGAGTTCTGGTTTCTGATTGGCTGGACAGTGATTATTTAATTTCAGTAACTGGAGCCCTGAAGTACGGTTTTTAAAAGTGTTTGAATGGAGTCCCCAGTGTCAGCACTTTGTAACAACAAGCTCTAAGGCTGAAACCTTTCTTTACGGCGTCTCGGGAGCGGAAAGTTCACGCATTTTTTTTCCTCCCCTAAAAACCAGACTAGCTGAATGCATTGTCTTCTTGACTTCAAAGTAGAGAGAAAAAAAACTTTGCACCTGTTGACAAATTGCTGTGGTATAAATGGAATAATGGAATTTTATCTTTTTTCACACCCCAAAGTGTTATTGTTGACTTACAGTGTAAACGCTTCTTATAGAGGAATAACAGTAAGGACATCATAGATAAATAAGTCCTCCAGGAGTGATTTATGATGAAAAGTTTGACAGCAATTTAACGAAGTTTATATCGTTTTATCCGAAGCTCTCATCACTGGGTCGGAGCACGAGCGTGGCCCAGGGTGAAATTGTGTATTTCAGCAGCGCACTCTATTGACTCAATAAGTCCTCGGAGGAAAATGTCAGGCGAGTCCAGATTACGTGCAGGTCATGACAAATAAAGCTCAACCACTCGTGTTTATGCTGTAGCCGTGCTTCTGGGTAATGCCACGCCAGGGGTAAGTGACCTCCTCCATGCTGGAGTTGCTGCTGATCGCTCTCGCTTAACCTCAGCAAATATTTCCAATCTGCTGATTTCATGCCTCTTTAATTTTCAACTGTGCCCCACTGCACACACGCTACAACTCATTGTCTTTCAGAGGCTCAGAATCTGGTGCCATTTTGTGTTTATTTAGGGTGACAAAAAGCTTGGCATATTTTTCATTCACATGTACCATGTCCCTTAAGGAGGTCATAACGTTGCGCGGGGTCTGCCGGCTCACACTTACCAAGTTGATGCTTAAGGAGCTGCAGGAGAAACTGCCAGTTTGAAAGATCCAACACATGGAGTTTCCCCGTTCCAAGTTCACACTGTATGAAACGTTTTCTCGAGATTGTTTTCTAGACTCTTAATTCGATTCAATCTCAACCAGCCAATGCCACAGGACCCAGGGTCGGGCACTCAGTCTACAAGAAACTTGAGGAGTCATTCATGCCAAATGTGCCCAAAGAAAAGAAGAGGAGTGTAACTGATAGTGATGCCCAGGCAACAGCATCCCATTCATTCTTTTTTTTTTACTATGGACCTCTTTTGGACAGAGCTGTAGTCAAGATAACCTTTGCTGAGTCCATGACAGGCCCCGAACCAGGACTAGTAAAGCTCCAGTCAGGACAGAGTCCAAAAAGGTTTGAATCTAAATCAAGACCAAGTCTAAGTGAAAAGAGACACATTTGAGACCAAGGACGAGAAAATGGAACTCTATTCGAGACAACTGGACTTAACCTAACTACAATATCATGCAAGACCAACAGCCAAGACTAAGTCAACGTCAAACATCAACGAATCCAGGACAACATCAAGACAAAACGTCTTGAGTCAGAGATCAGACTCGTTTAGTGCAGCGCTACTTTCAGAAGTTATAATTAATGCCCTTTACATTTCGAGCTGACGTGATGTAGGTAAGGTTAAGATAGCCGATAGCCGAGCACTTAGGTATTGATTCGTAAAGCCTCTGTGATGTTGAGGACGTGAATAAAACTAATAAATATAAGAAGACAGAAAAACGCCTCGGGGGTCAGACAGAACAGTTGTTGAGATTTTGCCAGGGAAGATGAGTCTGACTGCTCAAACTGTTCTTGACAGCTTTCAATAACTTGAACATTCATAAGCTCTGATCATTACACTTTAATATTTTAGCTGAGGTGAAAAGGCATATTTAATGAAGTTCGATATGTGGGCCGTATACAGTATATTTATATATTTATGTCTATAGATCAGGGTTGTTGTTTTTTTACGTGTAACAGGTAGGGATGTGCATTTTTTTGGTTATAATGACATCTCAAGTAGTCAAAAGAGAAAAGTCATACTGGGGCTAATATATTACTTCAAATCTTTTTCTCAACAAATCTTAAAGGCTGCAAGTCTTTATCTCCTTCTATCAGCTATACGAGCATCACATAAATATCTGACTGCAGTAAAGTCATTGTTCATGCCTGGCTAGTTTTTTGTTTATGCTTGACATTTTGTGTTTGAATGTGAGGTGGTGGTGCCGCATCGTAATAGAAATAAAGTTCTATAACTGTGTTTGCGCTTGGTCACTTCATTAAAGCTGTTTTGTGTTTTATTAAAATTTCCCATTACACATTGCTGCATCTCCTAAAAGCCATTGCTAACTCTATCCTCAGTGCTACTCCTTTGGAGTTAAAGAGGCCCTACGCTTTGGAAATAACTGACGTCTGTTCAGGCAACGTGCACCCATTCCCAGTGTGTTAAACTAGCCTTTTTACTAATGATATTTCAATTCATTTTTACATGAAATAGTGGTTAGCACATCCACCCGACAGCAAGAAGGTCCTGGGTTCGAGTCCCGAGCTCAGTGAGGGTGTTTCTGGGTGGCATTTGCATGTTCTCATCATGCTTACTTTGGTTTCCTCTGGTTATTCCAGTTTTCTGTAACAAACGAATTAAAAGAATTACTGTAAAAATGTATATTATATCTATATGGTAGAAAAATGTCAAATTATCTGCTTGTTATGAAAATATACCTTGATACCTGCAATATCTTAAAAATCTTTATTGTGACATGTCTGTTATTGACATGAAAACCTTTTGCTAATTGTTGTTAAAATAGGTAGGAGTGCTATCTAACAAGAACCAAGCTGGGTGTGGTCCTGATTTGCAAGTTGACAGTTATCGGATATCTGTATGGTTTCTGAATATGTACACTGGCGCATCCCTTCTTTAAACCAAGTTCTTGTGAAATTGAAACCACAACCCAGGTCCAATCTACGACTCTTGTCACTTGATTGGTGAACTTGGTTTCATCTAAGTACAACAAGTTCCCCTGTCAGGTATTGATATTTTGGCAGAGTCTCCAAGACAATGGAGTTCTCCCATCATGCCTTTCTTCCAGGTTATATTGATGGGGTAAAAGCACACGCAGAGGTATCTCTGCTGGAGTTCCCAGTCCTAAAATGTCAAGTCTAGTTCAATTTTTCTGTCCCACATTCCTCTTATCTTGTAGGTTATGATGAAATATCAAGCCTTGGGATTACAGTGAAATGCAATAGACAATACACAAGCTGGACTGCAAATGAGTTAGCGCACAACTGCACAACTGTATGGGACATGATCACCCAACTGCCCGACTTTGGTGAGACTTGTTTGAAAGGCAGAAAATGCACTGTATGGCAGACTCGAGCATGAATAAACGCACCCTACACTCTGATGACGGAATACCGAAGGGACTATCTGGACATCCGGACACGTTGACACCACATCTGTGCGAATGCTCTGCAATGTAAACCATTATGAACATTGTAAAACAAAGGACACAGATGTGCAATTGTAGCATCTGGATAGTGAGACCTGAACAGTAAGTCTAGAAGATGAGCTACTGCAAGTAAATGCTAATGATGCAAGTGATGTTGGCGGAAGAGGGGGAAGTGGTGGTGGTTCCATTACTCCACCTTGTTTGCGCATTGACAGCCTGAGCCTTTAAGGTCTAGGGTTACTTCATGCTCTGAGGAGCTTTGATGGGGTCAGGGGTCAGTGGAGAATGGAGGAAAGCCACATCCTGAACTCCCAGATGGCTCTGCAGGCTGACAGGCTCCTTTTAAATTTGCCAGAGCCACAGGTGCAAGAACAGGTGGCCTCACACACCCCAGTATTCATGTCCTAGAGATGGTAATAATCCCTGGCATGTATGCTGAATTCAACATGGACAGATTCACAAAAAAACAAAAAAAAACTTAATCGAACACCACATTAGCATTTTGTAAACTGGCGAAAAGAAAGTATCCAAGCAAGACCTGGGTTTTTGTGGAAACTAATTGATCGAGTCAATCTGAGTAGAGTCGGTGGAATCAATACCCAAACCAGAGAGACGTCTATTCGTTTTCATTAATAATAAATTACCGGGTTTGTTTTTTTTAACCCCTCCAGTGGTGCACTTAGCGGAAATGTGTCTGATGATATGATGCTAACGGCCACCGTCCTTTTAGCCAAACGCTTCCATTAATGTAATTCTGCCCCATTTCCAAAGCTTTTGCTTCCAATTAATGTCACATTATCTCGCCTAATCAGCTCAATAACAATATTTTTTTTCAATTCTGTGGCCCATTATCAACTTGTTAAATGGATCCTGCTTAATATTTGCATTAAAATCCTGGCGGGAAAAGCCTTGTGTTGTTGCTCTGGGAACACTGATGGCACACATACACACATTATTCCAGGCTCATTATTTGAGTATCAACAGAAGGGGAACGAACGAATAAGCAGGCGAATAAACACAGAAAAAAGAGGAACGCTTCTCTCTAAGTGATCTCTGAGAAAGGAGGCATGTCGAGCATGTTCCTTTCCGGGTTGGGTGAATTATTTATCGGAGTGGCACAGAACATAAACTCGGAATGCAATTACGCATTTGTGCTGTCCTGGTGTAAAGAGCAGTACAGTAATATCCTCCTGGATTTCCGCTCAACTGATGAAAGAGGGAGATGTACAGCACCGTCGGGGCAGAAGTGGCAGAGATTTTTTTTTTTGCCTTAATACCACTGTGTTGGCAGTAAGAAAATTGTGTATATCATATCAATAATGTCAGGACCTCTGTCTTGTACCGGTGGACAAATCTAAAGCAGCCATCGTTGACGGCCATCGTTCCACCAACGTAATTCCAGTTCCTCAGGCATGCCTGTTCAGCATCGCAGTGCTAGCACATTTAGCACAAGTGTAAATACTGTAACTCTCACGGACACACCCCTCTCCCTCAGCCATTCACTGGGCAGAAAATTACTTACCGAAAGCATTAGCACAATGTTCGCTCATGCATCTTTGACGATTCTGATGATAAAATAAAAAGGGCTTCCTGCTAATCAAGGGAAGGCCTATCACATGACCCGAGCAGTGGGAGGTTTATCGTTACTTTAGCCTTTAAACTGGTGCCCATGGTGGGCTTTTCAAAGACATGAATCATCATCTTTGGCTTCCAGCTTTGACTTGATAGCAGATCAAAGAGGCAGAGAGAGGAGAGGGGAATCATGGGGGATTTATGGTATTACCTCATTATTTCAGCTCTGGTGACAAAACACTGGAAGGATATTCAACCTGATAAATATGAAGAGGGCAGAGTATGCCCTGGAATCATGACCGGGGGCTGTCCAGGTGTGTGACTGAGCGTAAACGTTCTGAATTAACCTTTTACCAGGCGCTGGAGTTTAAATCCTAATCCTTCCCATCAGGCTGTTTACGGGAAAACTCAGTAAATAAGGTATCTCATTGTAACGTTTTGGGGTTTTTTTTGTATGGGATGTCAGGTGTACAGGTGAACTATATCTGCTGTGAAATACATGTAATACAGGCGTATGACAATTCCATGACAGAAAATTGTGGGCGTCGTATGAAACTCCTCTGTTGTGGAGAGTTTTGAACATGTTGGAAATATTTTTCGTCTCGTCGGTAATTCACAACGTAGGTCCATTTTCTAGGCGAGTTGTTCGATGCCCTTCCCTGTCCTACGGCTGTTACGATAAACGTACAAATTTTATACACTTATTGCATCATCTGATGCGCTCAGAATCATACGTCTTCTCACAATAGTCTTGTGATTGCTCTACGTTATCCCCACAGGACTTCCTTGTATATCTACGTGTATCCTACCACAGTGTCAACCAAGTATGGCAGGAATATCATACGAGGATATTGTTTAGTTTAATCACTTTCATATGAACATTGTACGAATTAATAACAGACCTGAATGATTTTCCTTATGACGGACGTACAACACGTATTTTATATGTGAACGCAATTACGCAGCTTTCAAATCCACCCAACTCTATGCTAATCCCTTTTGTCGTAGCTAAGATTTAATCTGTATGACAAAAAGAATGTTATGTTGTTTGTGAAAGTGGTTTTAATAAGTGATTACTCGAGTTGGTTTCTAATGTAACTGTTTCGAAGAATGTTTGCACTTAAGTTATCAATAGTGTTACGTACAATTCCGATAGCTATATGTGTACGTACATGTTTTCACAAAATTTTGAATAGTTGGGTTCTCACACCTGGTTTACAGCTTAGCTACGAAATGGATATCACATCAGTTCAATATCAGAGCATATCAGTTGTTGCATGTGGAGAATTTCTTTTGTTTGTATGTTTGTTGTTGTTTTGGTAAAAATTGTGTAATTTGAAAATACACAAAAAAGATTAAAAGCGGGGCGGCACGGTGGTGCAGTGGTTAGCACGTCCGCCGCACAGCACATAGCCTGGGTTCGATTCCCAGCTCGGGTGTTCCTCCGATTTCCTCCCACGGTCTAAAAACATGCATAGTAGGCTAATTGGGCGGTTCCAAATCACCCCCAGGTGTGAGCGTGAGTGTGAGTGGTTGTGTTAGTGTTGGTCCGAGTTTGCAGGGCTCCAGTTTATTCGTTGAACCAATCACAAGTGTTTGCTCAAGTGTTTTTTCTCTGTACTGGTGCTGAAACCTCCAGCCCAGTTGAGGTCAGAGGTCACCGTGGAGCAGATTATCGCTGTTTGCTGAAGATGTGTTTTCATCTTTGCTCAGTGATCCTTCTTTCATGAGACATTCTCTGATCTGTTCATCGGTCCTTTCAGCGTATTTCCCATCCACAAGTTAATGTGAATCATGCTCTTTAAAGAGCTTAACGAGCCTGGATCTTTCAGTGCTGCTCATTAGATGTAAATACAGCGTACCATCATGTAAGGGTTGTGGGGGGGAGGGGGGTGGTTGTTGGTGACTGGTGTTTACACACATGCGGGGTGAAAAACATGCTGGGGGAATCACACTGAAGCTGCGGAGGCATGGTGTAGATGGCGAAACAGATAAAAGCCGCTTTTATGAGGAGCTGCTGCGCCAATCAAGGCTGCTTCCTGGGGAACTAATGCGTAAATGTCATTTAAATGTCAGACTGACCAGCAGTCCGCAGGGTCACAGGGTTTTGAGTTGGTACACTCCGGGATTGAAAAGAAAAGATTCAGGCAGGCGGCAGTGCTAGCATCGTCTCCGCTCACGGCTCCCCGGTGAGCCCGACGTCCTACAGCAAGGTCACGCCGCTGTGTCGGCCACGCTGATGATTTAACACACACCGTCTCCCTGCTAGTCACCAGCACTGTGCTGCCCACACCGGCACTACGTTATGTTAACTAGCTATTGATTTTGCTCCCTTTGCCGCAGCTGCCGGAATCGTTTATTAGCAGATACATAAAAGCAGAAGGGCATGGCCGTTTTTCTGAGCAGTGGCGTCACGCGGTTCGGGTCGACTAGCAGTCACTGGCATCATTTTTATTTTTAAAGGTCTATCATACGGACAATCTGAATTAAATTCCTTTGCACATGATATAAATGTAAAAATTTTTGGTTTTTATTAGAAACTGTGTGAGTGTGTGAAGTATCTGGTTTATTAAGTTAATATTTTTTTTCTTTGTTTTAATCTACTGTAGAACCTGATTTGCCAAGCTGATTTCTTTTGTAACCAAAAAACGCAAGAATTCAGAATCAGCACAAAAGTTTAATTATTTCAATATTTATGAACGTCTGTAATGTATTATTATTACTATTGTTTTTATTATTATTATTATTATTATTTTCTTTATTATTATTATTTTCTTTATTATTATTATTATTATTACTATTATTATTATTATTACTATTATTATTATTATTATTAATGTAATTACTTTCTTTATTTTTATTATTATCATTCATCCATTAATTTTCTAAGTGGCTTAATCCTAATTAGGGTCACGGGGAGGCTGGAGCCCATCTCAGCCGACTCTGGGAGAGGGCAGGTACACCCTGGACAGCTCGCCAGGCCATCGCAGGGCTA
>JBCNYG010000008.1:9526493-9536817 GCA_039654305.1 Porochilus rendahli | reverse complement strand
TGGAAAAGAAAACCTGTTTGGCTGCTACACACAGACACACGCACACGCACACGCATACACACACACACACACACACACACACACACACACACACACACACACACACACACAGAAACACACACACACACATGGTTAGTTTTTCTCAAGGTGAACTCTGTAGAATTTAAATTCACTTAAGTTGTTTATTTACTAAATTAAGTATAGTAGTTTAATAAAATGTTTATAGTCGTCTAATAAAGGACTTGCGCCGTGTGCGTAATTGGTTGCACACAGAGCTTCAATTTCAGAAATAATCCATGTTTAACCTGCAATTTTTTCAGTTCTGTATAAATGCACTCAATATAGTGCTGACTGCAATACGTAACTCCCAGAATTGTAACACGTAACTCCCAGAATTGTAACACGTAACTCCCACAACTGTCACACGGAACTCCCACAACTGTAACATGTAACTCCCAGAACTCCCAACAACAAACACAAGCTACACTTCAAAGAACATTTTCATTGTAATATTTAATTTTGAAACAACCAATATTATTTATTTATTTATTAAGTATGATGTACAGCATATTAATACACTTCTCTCTTTATCTCTCTATCTCTCCATCTTTCTGTATCTGTCTCTCTCCCCTTGTCTCTGCCCCAAACCCCCCCCCTCCCCCTGTCTCCACTAACCACACCCCCCACCACTCCAAACTCCACTTAAGGTTTGCCGAGTTTCATCAAGTCTCCTGATGACCAGACGGGGATTTCAGGGGGTGTGGCTTCGTTCGTGTGCCAGGCGATCGGAGAACCCAAACCTCGTATCACATGGATGAAAAAAGGGAAGAAAGTCAGCTCTCAGCGCTTCGAGGTGAGAACCATCACGGAAACATGTACGAGGTGCCGTTTATAAACGTTAAATGTTGTTCAGAACAGTCAACAGTACTAACTCTGCTGGGGAGATCTGTGCAGTACTGTACTGTTTACTGTATCATAATAGGTGGATTCATGTTTGATGTTTGTGCGCTAAAATCTGAAGAGGTTCAAGTTAAACAAAAGGAAAGGTAACCATAGTAACAAGGTAATAATCGTATCATGGTAGCCTGGGAGAGAAAAACAGCTACGTTTATTTTCTTTCCTCCATTTAGTTTTTTTAATGTATATTTTTAATTTGGGGATTTTTTCAGGAGTGGAGCATCAATAAACACTGAGATCAAGACAAGAGTAAAAAAATGTAAATAACAAAAACAACAACAGAAATATAATCATTTTATAAACGCGCTAATTATCCTGAATCACCTTCACACCGCACAACCGACTTCTGTTCCATTTACAGTTTGGTGCTACTTCTTGTTCACTTTCTTATCTGCTGGAGTGTGTGTGTGTGTGTGTGTGTGTGTGTGTGTGTGTGTGTGTTATGACCCAGTGTGTAAGAGAATGCAGCTCAGAGGAGAGAAAGGAATGAGGAGTAATCTTCAAAAGAGAAATTCGCATCCTAACCCCTTTCTACCTCATTATCTCTCACTCTCTCTCTCTCACACACACATTCTTTAAAAGGTTTATAAAGGCAATGATAAACATATAATGCTTATAGCAAAGCTGTGGTGTGTATGCGTGTGTGTGTGTGTGTGTGTGGCTACATACATCCCTGTGCATGTCTGTTGTGTTTGCATTATGACTCAAGTGGTGATGTTTGCCTTCCTGTCTTTCCATCCCTCAGGTGATCGAGTTTGATGATGGCTCGGGCTCCGTCCTGCGTATCCAGCCCCTGCGCACACACCGCGACGAAGCCATTTACGAGTGCACCGCCACCAACAGCGCCGGAGAAATCAATACGAGTGCCAAACTCACTGTGCTGGAAGGTAGGAAGTTATCTCCGTTAGCAGGAAGTGACGTAAAAAAAAACGAGGTTAGTGGCTGAGATAGGGGCGGGGAGGTGCTAAGGGGGGTGCTAAGGGGGTGGGGTTAAGCGGGTTAACATTTTTTCATTCATTTTCTGAACCGCTTATTCCTAATTAGGGTCGCGGGGAGGCTGAGTACACCCTGGACAGATCGCCAGGCCATCGCAGGGCAGAAACACGCTGACGGCTATGCAGCTACTTGACGAAAATCAGCAATGGTTCTTTTACATGCCTCTCACCACAGACAGTGAGAGACATGGCCGGCAGTACCGGTTAGCTGCACTGGGGGGGTTAACATTTTTATTTTATATAAAAAAAATCTGATGTCATCATGTAGAGAAATACCAACCAGAAGACTCCACAAGGATCAGGAGGATTTTAACCCCACTCACCAGTGGGTGTGGTCAGGGGTGTGCCTATCTTGGGGGTGTGCGTGAGTCTTGGATTCTTATTGGATGCAGCATTCATGAAAAATAAAACAAAACATAAAACACCATGCAGCAGCACTCCCGTGAAAAACGAGCGTACCGTCCGGAGTGCTGCGTGGTCTGAATTGAGGTTATTTAAGTTAGCATGGCTTTCCGGTCAGCTCTCGCCACTCTCTTCTCATCAACAGGTGTTTACCAGTCAGACATTCCTAATAATGCGGCCGGTGGAGTGATGGATATCTAATTATGTTAAGCTAATCATCTAATCTAAATTAGTAATGGAGATGGTGCTCCAACACCTCCAGTGTAGGCTAGGAGGCTAATTCTAATCTTATTATCGTTTCCCAGAGTGATTAGCAGAAACCTGCGTACATGTAAAACCTTAATCGTATTCAGGTTTCTTGTGCAATGAGGAAGAAAGGTTGGACGTTTGTGATGTAGCCGCATGAGTAAAAATTCCCCCTCAGGACGCGTCAGCACGGAGACTGAAGGCTATTTACAGCACATGCTTTGTACCTCAGCGATATATTTCACGGTCGCCACAGCACAAAAGAGAAGTAGATTAATGAATACGTGGCGTCCTTTTTTCTGTCCTCGCCGCGTGAGCTCTCGGCTGTTTAAAGCTTCGCATGAACCACACGGCGAGCGAGAGCAGGAGCACAGCATTGCCCGCGAGCTTACTTTTATTCGCCGTAAAACGCTGTTTTGTTTTGTTGATGATTTCTCAGCGGAAATCTGCAGCGCTGAACCTGTTACACGTTGAGGAGGATGTGGATTAGCGCGGGTCAGAGGTCTCATGTTAAAATCTCTCGGGGGCCAATTACAGCGCAGGCGTTTTCATTTACACGGGGAAGAAGAGTGTGCAAAATATGGACGTGATAATGAACGAAGAGGTGTTTACAAAAAGAAAGAAATAAAAATTATATAAAAGCGAGGTGATGCTAACGTTAGCATGTTTTCATGATGGTAAGGATTCTTGCTAAGGCTCCAGTTATGACTTCTGTACATCTAGATAGTGAGTTGAGTCTGAAGGTTTGTGCCCCCTTCACGACCCCTCCGCTTTTCTCATCCCAACAGCCCCTCCCACCCCTTTTATAGGGTCTGAAATTAAATGATTGCTTTAAAAAATAATTTAACATGTGTAGGAATAATTAAAAAGTTATTTATATAAAGGAATTAATAAATAATGAAATTTTATTGGAATCATTATATAAAAAAATAAATAAATAATGCAACGTGGCGGCACAGTGGTGCAGTGGTTACCACGTCCGCCTCACAGCAAGAAGGCCTTGCGTTTCGCTAATTGGCTGTTCAAAATCATCCCTAGGTGTGAATGTGAGTGTGAATGGTGTATGTTTGTTGCCCTGTGATGGTCTGTCGAGCTGTTCACGGTGACCCCAGCCTTCGCCCAGAGTCGTCTGCCTCCCCACGACCCTAATTAGGATAAAGCAGCTTTGAAAATGAATGAATGAAATCTAGCAGTTCACTTTACACGCAAACTCAAATGTTTGCAGCATTGTTCTAAATAAATAAATAAACAAACAAATAAATAAATAAATCATCATCGCCTCCACACCGATTAGCGCTCGCAGCAGGCTCCGGGGGAAAACATTCCGCCTAATTCGGTTCCCGATGGCGTCAGAGACGGGCCGGCACTCTTGAACTGTGTCATTCACCTGCGTAGGCGAGTATAAAGGGGAAAAAAAAGAAACCCGCTGCCCTGCTTGTGTAAGATCGCCGCGTTCTCACCGCAGGACCTCCGTTTGCATCTGTGAGCCATTACACCAGCGACACATCAAGCTTTGAGTGGAACGTAACGGGGATTAGGGGGAGAATTTAACTTTACCTGTGACATTCGCTGACAGGATCTAAAAGGAGAGAGTTCTCCGACCAGAGATGATCTCATTTTACGCTCGTCACTGCAGCGCATCACTGAACACAGTGTCTCTTTGATCCCGTCGAAGCTCCACACTGGCACTTCCTCTTGGTGAAACTCACAAGAAACACATACATACGAGAATAATCAAAATAGAAGGCGTGGCTCTCGTGCTGAGAGTCTTCCTCTCATGTTCACCCCGCCTTGTTTCTGTCCTCCGTTCCCGCCTTCAGCTTTCATACCTCGTCCCTGGTTTTCTACCGTATCGACTCTGATACGTCATGGTCTTTGATGATTAAATCCAAAACGATGATGTATCGATAATTTCAGGATTGAATGCACCAGATTGAATAACATGATCACTGGTGGATCCTGGCTTCTGATTGGTCACTGGAGAAGGAGTCTCCAGTGTCACACTTAAATTAACATGTCCAGGATGGAGAAATTTACACTTTTAAGTTTTTTTAAAACACTTTTAAGTTTTTTGCTAACATAAACGACATGCTGTAGGTTTGTTTGTTTTTTTTTGACCTGCAGATTATAAGAGCAGGAAGAAGAGATGTGGCGGAAGGAACAAGTGTTTATAGCTGCTAAAATGTACACAAGAATTAGGAATTGATTCCTACCAGACACTGTCACGATGTTTAAAGTGTCACTTTGCTAATCTTTACTTAACCAACTGCACCATTGGAAAAAAGTGCAAGGGGCTGAGAGTGGGGGCAGGGAAGGCCTGAGGATGGGGTGGGGCGGGCGAGGAATGAGGAGTGTGTGTCATTGGGGGTGTCACCATTCCTATACTTTGTGACGTAGAGAAGTCGCAAACAGTCGACTCTACATCCACATCAAGCACTAGATGGCATTGTGAGCCGTTTTCAACCCATTACACTCATCTACCTAACCACTTAATCCTTTATTAGGATCTCGGGAAGGGTGGAGCCTATCTCAGCCGACTTTGGGTACACCCTGAACAGCTGGCCAGGCCACCATGCACACAATAATTCACATTCACAAATAGGGCGATTTGGAACTGCCAGTTAGCCTCGAGTGCATGTCTTTGGACTGTGGGAGGAAACCAGAGTGGCACCTCGCCAGGACTCAAACCCAGGACCTTCTTGCTGTGACGCGGACGTGCTTATTACTATGCCACTGTATTTGGGGTAAGTATCTTAACGCCTTCAAGGACTACGTTGACCGTGACCCCTTGGTGCCCTCACATCTGATGACCAAACTCAGTTCTTGTTTCAGTATTTTTCCCGCAGCTTTGATATCACCAAGTGTGAAAACTCAATATCGGTGGTTCAGTCCTGACGTTGTCTCCAATCTTGCCTCCTGTGATGGATGAGCGAGCTCATGTCTCATCACCTGAGTAGAAGAAAACAGTCAGGATTTTTCTTTTCTTTTCTTTTTTCAGGCTTCCCACATTCCCCTCGAGGGAGTTTGCATGAATGATCGATCTGTGGAAATTTCCTGTCATTACTCGCCATTCCGGTTTGTTATTCCTTTGTGGAGCGTCGTACTCATGAAGCTGTGACTAAAATCTGAATCTTCTGTCTGTCAACGTGACACACAGCCCAGAGGCGTAATTGATACACATTACACACAGACTGTAATTTGGAAGATTTCAGCTTGTGCCGAGTGTCAGTAAAACAAATTATGGAGTACGGGGTTTCCAGAGTGCGATATGTATTCTCCATACATTACAGGCTTTTTGTTGACTCGGAGGCAGCGAGCGACCGCAACATAATATGAGTCATAAATATTTCGGGGTGAGTACGGCGGCTCCGCTTTGTAAATGCTGCTCGAATCACACATTAAGCCTAAGAATAATGAACACACATTACATTTTCATTCCACTCCCCTCCTAACGAGGCTTTTGTGTATATCCCCTACACTTCCTTTGAAACGACAACACACAATCCGTGCTTATTGAGCTCCGGAGCACTTTCCGCCGGAAGCTACGGTGCGCGAGCGTCCCCGCATTCATTTTCTCACGCGATCAACAAATCAGTTCACCACCCTCCTACAGGTGTGGTCTTCAACCGCCTCCACGTCTCCAGTCAACGGTGTGTGTGTCACAAGTTTAATTTCTCCCACCATCTGCTGGCTCAGAGCCCGGTGCCGTAGATCATCGGCGTTTTGACAGATATAAACGGCGACTGTCGAGAGGGGCCTCTCCCAAGGACTCGTGCAATATGGCTGGGTGGAATCACAGTCTGTACTCGCTCTCTAAACCACCCTCATCCTCAAGGACTTCAGAGAAAGATTATAAACATTGAAGGTAGACAAAAGGGTGGGGGGGTGAAATTGATGATAATTACCCTTGTGGTTGGTTCTTCAACAATGTGGAATGAAGGCGTAGATCCTTTCTGGCTTTGAGTGTTCGCTGTTGGAAGGAAAGAACGTATGACGTGATAAGAGACACTCTTCCCATGGTCAGTCTTTCATTGGTCCATCGGTAGCACCGGGATTTATACCCTACACCTAGAACTGATAGTTTAAAGCTTAATAGCTGAACCATTCAGCAAAAGCTTTTCTAATCTTCTGCAGGTACTCAATCAAGCCAACCACTTAAACACTCATCCAGTTTCATCGACAAGGTTTAGGACTATCAGCCTGGAGATCACAAGTCCGAATCCATGTTGATGCACCCAGCCGTTAGCAGCTAGGAGTCCATGGGAGATAATTAGTCGAGCTTTCATACGTGCACCTCTTTCACTCAAAGTGTCTGTGAGTTCATGCATACAAGAGGATGAGTAAGCTACCCCTAAATCTACATGGCATGCATGGTGGCATCACGTGTCATGGCTTATAAGCTAGGACTAGTAACCTAGTCTGACAGGAAGGGGTACCCACACTTTCATCAAACCCCAAATTTGGTTTTAGGTCTACTCTTCAGGGTGTCTTCAGGGACTTCGTTGGTTCGAAACTGATTTAAAACACAGAACCGTAACAATTAAACAAAATTAAAAGAGACCCAATTCTGATTGTTGATTAAACCCGACTTTTCACCAGACTTTCACTGAACGTAAAATATCCATCACCGCATCTTCGCCACATTACGATCAGACAAAGGACAGGCAGTTGAGGGTACGTTACGCATACTGTGCAAGGATTTATGGCGTCTCTCACCAAAAGTCCTGGGATTTCGTCCAATCAGAAGAGTCAGAACCTTAAACTTCACCAGAGATAACCACAGATACCAGAGACTCTTCCCCACTCTCACTGGAGATTTCTCTTCACTAACACTGTAGACTCCTCCCAATGACACCGTAAACTCCTCCCAATGACACCGTAAACTCCTCCCAATGACACCGTAAACTCCTCCCAATGAAACTGTAGACTCCTCCCAATGATACCATAGACCCCTTCCAGTGACACTGGAAACTCCTCCCAATGACACAGAGACTCCTCCCAATGACACCGTAGACTCCTCCCAATGACACTGGAGGCTCCTCCCAATGACACTGTAGACTCCTCCCAATGACGCTGGGAACTTTTCCCCACTGACACAGGGGGCTCATACCAACCAACATTAGTGACTCCTTCCCAATGACATCAGCAACACCTTCCCACCGATGCCAGAGACTCTTTCCTATCCTCACCGGGGAATATTTTTATATATATTAAATAAATGATTTCTTTCATAACACTAGAGCAGCGTTAGGGACTGAATTATACATGCGGACCTGAATATACATGTGTACACTTTAATATTTTATAAATTCATAATAAATATTATTGTTCATTAGAGATAATAAATGGTCGTCAGCCTTCTTAAAACATTAATGAGTGAGGGCTGTCAGAAGCAGGTCGTGAGTTAATTTGTGCCGGGAGAAATCTAAAATCATTTATAAAGGTCAACATGCACAACACAACAGAAGGAAAACACGCGGGAATTGCGCCGAGCTGTTTAGTTTAATCGCACTAGACGCCGGCTGCTTTAATGTGTCTGTGGAAAGGTGATGAGAATCGAGACACATGGCAGCTTGTGTTAATTAAATCCCTCTCGCCCTGGTTCGGGTGACAGGTCTTACTTACGCTTTCACTCGGAGAGAAATGAACAACCTGCAGATCAAACGAAGCCATCTCTGCAGCGAGGCAGCCACCGTTTACGGCTTGATAAAAAGAGCGGAAAAGGCGCGGGCTAATCAAGCTGACGTCGCTGTCATGTTGCAGTAAACAAACTTCATGGCGATAAATGCTTGAAAGTCAACAGATTGAGCTTTTCTACAGTAATCTGCAAAAACACAGAGATAAAAAAGGCAGTTAAAAATCTTTTCAATCTCCCAAAAAAAAAACAGCAGAGCAGTAACGATTCCACACGTCATGTCTTTGGTTTGTGCATATGACATCATTTTAGTCACAGTCTCACACTTACTGATGAATTCCTCAGTATTTTCAAGTATTCAACTCTTAAGAGGTTCTAGAATGTTCTATTTTCTTGGCAGTCTGAACACCTTTCCACCTGGTTTGCAAGAACAGCGATGAGAAACATTCAGAGAAAGACTGAAGTGAGATCCGGTTGCACGCAGCAGATCCCTGAATCCGGTTCATCGTATGAAAGAGATTGAGATCTAACTGCTCGCACAGTAATGACGCAGCTGTAAGGAATTGTTACTCCCGTCAAACCTAAAGGTCAAATGTCCTCCAGGACAAATATAAGAGCAAAAATAAAGACACGTTTTTTATTTCCTCACACTCGAACTGCGGCTCTCTCTGCGGAACAGTCAATAGCTTCACTTCCTTCGTCTCCTGATCCTAAACTTCCTCCAGGGTTTTCTGTACCTTTTTCTTTTATTGTTCCTCTCCCTTCTTTAACAAGACTCAAACATGATCAAAGATCACTGATAATGAATTTTTTAGAAAGTGAGATTTGGGGTGTTTGGACCGAGATTCCAACATCCAGGAAACAGATCATACGCAATTAAAACTGTGGCGTTTTCGAACACTTCTGGACGTGATGTTATGGGAAAATGGGTTTCCTCCAGGTTCTACGGTTTCCTCCGACAGTCCAACAACATGCACATTAGGCTAATTGGCTGTATTGTGCACAACTAATTTACATTTACATCCAACACCTCGCCTTCTGCGGCAGCACGGTGGTGTAGTGGTTAATCTGTTCACCTCACAGCATGAAGGTCCTGGGTTCGAGTCCCAGGTTTGGTGAGGGTGTTTCTCGGTGGAGTTGGCATGCTCTCTCCATGGCTAATGTGAGTTTCCTCCAGGTTCTCCGGTTTCCTTCCACAGTACAAAGACGCGCACAGTAGGCTAACTGGCTGTCCCATATCGCTCATAGGTGTGAGTGTGTGTGTGAATGGTTGTATGTGTGTTGGCCCTGGGATGGACTGGCGAGGAGTTTAGGGTGTACCCTGCCTTCACCCAGAGTCGGCTGCGATAGGCTCCAGCCGTAGCCAGGAGAGCAAGATAGTTTTCTGTAGTATAAGAGGGATAAAACTCTCATGTAGGCAGCAGCAGATAAGAAAAGCTAAAAAATCCATTAAGGTAAGTTGTGATCGAATTAAATATTAATTTTACTAAATAAAATTCATTTTGGCGCATTTTAAATCATTCTTTTAAACCCCCGTCTGCTTAAAGCTGTCAGTTTTAGGTGATCTCACCTGCTCATCTCTTTCACGACTAGCAGACATGTTATTTTCTCCATCAGCGCACCCTTCGTCCATCGTAACGATTCTTGTACTCCTGCGGTTCCATACGATGGTCGGCGGTGACTTACATAAAGGCTGTGTTCCCGTGGCAGAGTCGTACATCACGCCAGAGAGTCGGGGGACATAGGAGGGCGGATATGAAAGAGAGATAGAGAGCGGGAGGTGAGGAAAGACAGACACCGCCGGCCGGTATTGATTAAGTGCCTGTCGGCCGGCGGACCGAAGCTGAATATTTTGCCCAGCGAGAAAAAGTGTATTATTTTAAAGGTCACGGCTTGCATTACACAGCTTTCCGCCGCAGCCGAGTCGGATAAACAGTGTGTCGCTGGAACGTGTCCAAGAACAGCGCACCGCCTCCGTCAGGTCTCCATTCGTAGATTTTTATTTACTCTTTACTAAACCGAGATGATGTGGGGAAAAGACCACCAGGATCAGCAGCTCGTTTTACTCGTATTTACACTCGCCGAGTTT
>JBCNYG010000008.1:9511878-9523893 GCA_039654305.1 Porochilus rendahli | reverse complement strand
ACACACACACACACACACACACACACACACACACACACACACACACACACACACACACACACACACACACACTCAAACATACACACAGCTTTTTAAAACCCTGCAGTTTCTCCACCTGTATTAAAACCAGCTGGTGTAAAGCAGCACTGTGCTGTTACTTTCCTGTGATGCCTTCAGGAAAAAAATATTTTATTACATGTCAATTTATTTAAATATAATTCAAAATCTAGTCAACAAATAAAATATTTATTAAAAGTAATCAATAATTATTTATGTTTATTAAAGTTGTAGACATTTTGTTCCGCTCAGAGTAAACTGAATGAAAAGGGTTTCTTTCACCACTGATTGAAAGAGAAATAATAATAAAAATAAAAGAAATAAATAGTAAAAAAAAAATATTAAATAATAAAACAAATTATAATTTTAAAAAATGATGAAATAAGTAATTCAATAAAAAATAATGATAAATAAACAAAATAAATAAAAATGGAGGCCTCTTTAAGATATTTAGTTTTTTTCTCTCTTTCTTCCTTTTTTTCTTTTTTTCAGCCCTAAACTCTAAAATCACTTTTCTGAACAATAAAAATAAACATTTTTTAGTTCTTACTTCAGTTTGCTCAGGTACCTGAATTCTATGCTGTTAATTGTTTTGATTTAATTTTGTGATATTTTTATTTTCGTCATGTTGAAATTTTATAGAAATCCACCTGAGCAGCCCTGAGATTAAACTTCTAAATTTAAGATTAATTCTACAGAAGGAAAACTTTAAAACTGAGCAAATGTTTGCAGCTAAAGTGTCTAAGACAGGGTTAGAGGGGAGTCAGTGATGTTAGCGACGTTAGTGACATTAGCGACGTTAGCGACGTTAGCAACGTTAAGGCATTTTAATTTAATGCAGTTTGTAAACAGCAAATTCTTACATTCACACAAGCAAGCGCTATCAGTTAATTTATTCATTTTCTAACACGCTTAATCTTATTTAGGGTTGCGGGGAGGCTGGTGCCTATCTCAGCCGACTCTGGGCGAGGGCGGGGTACACCCTGAACAGCTTGCCAGTCTATCACAGGGCCAACACTCAGACAGCCTTTCTCACTCACACTTACACCTAGGGGAGATTTGGAAAAGCCAATTAGCCTACTGTGCACATTTTGGGGATGTAGGAGGAAACCGGAGTCTCGAGAGGAAACCCACTCAAGCACGAGGAGAAAATGCAAAGTACACACAGAAACACCTGAGCCGAGTCCGGGACTTGAACCCACGACCTTCTTGCTGTGAGGTGAAGGTGTTAACCACCGTTCATTCATATCAAAATAAAACCTAAAAGAAAAACCGGTAAAAAAATATTTTTGGATTGTTTTCTTTAGAAACTCTTCCAGTACATGGAATCCGGTCAGTCTCCTCCTACCTGGCGTCCTGTGCCTGACGGAACTCAGAGGAAGTGGTTTATTATTCATAAATGCCTGATTTATCAACACGGCCTCGCTGTAGCAGTCTGCTTAAAGATTAACACCGCTTTCTTTTCTTCCACTCCTTTTTTCTTTTGATTTTATTGTCATCATGTTTATCAGATTGAGTTATTATATCTCACGTACGCACACATGCACGCACGCACGCAGCGGCTGGTGTCATTTATTGCTTTTACAGAACAATGTTTCCTTTTTTCCTTCCACTGGAGCGATTGTGCCAAGGTTCCGTTAGCGCCATCACAGACTCCTGCCTTTCTCTTCTTGTGTTCTCTTCTCTTCTTTTCTTTTCAAGGCTGTTGGCATTGATAAAGCCGAGCTGCTGCTGGCCAGCTTCCAGATTCAGACAGATACAATACCTTCCCATCTGTAGGAAGTGTACGAGGGCTTATCGCTCCTCTACGCCCTCATTTAAATACCTGTCTTTACACAACACTTTTTGGAACTTCCTTTTTGGAAGCCAAATTTAATTACACGCTTTTGTGTGTCAGTTTATTGCTCTACCTGCAGGGCACCGCCCCATTAATTTATTTAATTATTTACTGTTCATGAGACATGAGAGGACCTGTTTTACAAAAAAAGAATTCAGGGAAAAGCATGACCTTTTTTTTTAAACCGTTAGATCCCAACACTAATTTTTTTTCATGATGTGTTTATTATGCAAACAAGTTTCCAAACGGAGGATTCGTTATTTGCATGTTAAAGAAGAAACTTATCAGTTAACATCACGCGCTGTCACACCACAAAAAAGAACACAGCCGTGGACAGACGTTGCTGAGTTCTACATTTCACCTCACAGCAAGAGGGTCCTGGGTTCGAGTCCCGGGTTCGGCGAGGGCGTTTCTGTGTGGAGTTTCTGTGTGTGCATGTTCTCCCTGTGATAGTGTGGGTTTTCTCCGGGTACTCTGGTTTCCTCCAACAGTGACATAAACATTAGGCTAATTGGCTGCTCCAAATTGCCCCTAGGTGTGAGTGTGAGTGTGCTGGCCCTGAAATGGACTGGTGAGCTGTTCAGGGTGTACCCTGCCTTCGTCGTTCGAGTCGTGAGACATCTTAGTAGGTTCCCGCGTAGGATTGAGTGGTTTGGAAATTATTTTGTTATCTGTTTTTCCTTATACGGCGGACACTTTTCTATTGAATGCTAATGTAACATGTATGGAAGGAGTCTCCAGTGTGAGCGCTTTATCAGTAATGTGTATATAAGAGCAGTTTATGCCTCTTCTTGTATGGAACGTCTGTCCACAGCACCGATAACGAAAACCACTGGAACTGGTGATAAACGTCCGTAGTGCTGATCAGATTACAGAAAGATGTGCGGTTTCTTGCTGACGATGGTTAAATTAAAAGAATATCAGCCTGATATTCTCTCCACAATCCTACATTAGCGCAGATGTGGAAAAGACGTGAGGAGCACAAACACGCCAGTAAATTATCTTTATCACAAACAAACAATCAAACAAACCCCGATAAAAGCTCATTAGCTGCAACATTTACACAACACACAGATGTGTTACTTCCAAAATCAGACTCTGCGAATAAATGGCAGGTGAATGTGAGGATTCTTGGTGCCGTCTGCTTCCTGTCAAGCAGATCGAGGTTAAAAGGTGAGGCGTGAGACTTGGCTCGGGGAGTCGTCAGACTCGTTTCAGGTGAGCTGTGCTGTCGGATCGCACGGCTTCGCATGAAACGGTGCAAGTCTGTACCTGTGCTTGTCAGGTCATTTAAAACCGTCAGGGTTCAAAGTCTGTGGGGGGAAAAATGCGCCTGAACTCATTGGCTGTCATTTCAGAACAGTCGCGATGACCTCACCTGCGTCCCTCCTGTCTGCGACAGGGGAAATAAAATCTGAGGTTCTCACAGAAGACGACACGCTATGCCAGAGCGAAGGTTTTTATAGGACGGATTGTCGTCAAGACGACGGCGGTTTCCAGCTGCTGTAATAAGTGAAGTGGTATTTAAATGGTTAGACGTCTGGTGTGTGTCGTTCTTTATTAATATAAATAGTCGTACTGCGGCGGTGTAAAATCCACAGAAGGATGAACTCCTCACACACACACACATACACACACACACATGGACCTCTTCTAAACCATTTATTACTAAAATACCATCCGGATTACTAAAAGTGATTCAAAATGTTTATCAGATTTATTAAAGTCTTCATTTGCCAAAACTTTATAAAAACAATGAGTCAGGAGGATGCTATGAGTAAGAGCGAGGTGAGGAAAGAGGGGGGAGGAGAGAGGAGGGAGAGAGGGAGGTGGGGAGAGTGAGAGAGAGATATGGAGATTGTTTATGAAATTTTCTCCGTGATGATGAAGCCCGGTGTGTTTTTAAATCATATTTGAATGAAAGCGCTGTGTAAGCGGGATTAGCGTTAGCAGCGGAGATTAGCGAGATAAGTGTTAAGGGATTTACGGCAGCAGGAAAAATCACAGAGTTCACGAGGTCGTGTCCCGTTCCAGCTATAGATTCTCGAGACATTTGTTCCTTCCGTTGGATTAAAGTTTGAACATTTGTGGCTAATTATTTTATTATGGTTATAAAATTGTAACATTAATGGAAAGGAAGGAGTCTTCAGGCTCGGGCAGAAATATATCTGAAGAACGGTATGAAGTTTTAAGTTATTCAGTAAATACTCGTCTGATTGGCTGTGACAGTGTTCCCTTATTATTGTCTTCTTTTTACTAAGCTTCAAACTTACACCCTTCTGGTTGACATGTATAGACAGTATACATGTGTGTGTATGACTGTATGTATGACACACTAAATAGAGTGAGAGACCGAACATCCACCGAGTCGGTGGTGATACTGGTGAAACACTAAAATGAGATTTGGGTCGGATAATATCTGATAATCTGATAGAGGATAGAGAGAGAGAGAGAGAGAGAGAGAGAGAGAGAGAGAGAAATAAAACTACAGCAAACCAATCACATTGAGCCGTTCCCATGTAGTAAATAAACGCTAGAGGCCATGTGTAAAGCTCTGTAGGTGGGATGATCCAGGTGGTATCACTCCTCTCTCTGACATCATCACAGAGTGTGTGGGAAGGTCAGTAAGTGATGTCACTTGCAGGACATCATGACAAGGAGACACGGGGTCCCCGACAGAATCTAATAAAATTGTAATCTGCTGCATTGTCAGAGGAATAAAACGCTTGGAGACCTGCTGTTACAGTAAAGAGATTCGATTGCAGGGTGGTAACAGTAACTCCACCCCATCACACCACTACACCGTGTTTTATTTCTTACTCATGATCCGCTCTGTACGCGACTCTGTCATGCGAAACCTAGCGCCCTCAAACCTGAAGTATAACATTTCTCCCCAGAACAAATAAAGAAAGTTCTCACAGTCGCCAGCGGCGTGTTCGTTAGAGAGCCACGTGTCGTCCAGGCTTTCAAGCGTGAAAAAAAACATAGCGACCCGATGCGTCTGAAGCACCTTCATGAGGCGGATCTTTACCGAGCGCTCGTGTTTCTTCTGTTATCCAGACCTGCAGTGATGCTAGGGCTAACACATGCTAACAGTACACCTCATAACACGATTATACATTCATCCGTCATGCATCTTCATTAAGCTCCTCCTTCCTACATAAAAACCTCGTACGAGATCGAAGTTCTCCGCAAGCATCCAAGAAGATTCTGTTTATCATTCATAACAATCATTTTTTTATTTCTCTTTCCCTCCCTCTCTCTCTCTCTCTCACACACATTCTTTTGCTCTCTCTCTCACGCTCTTTCTCTCTCACTCTTTCCCTCCCTCCCTCCCCCTCTCTGCCTCTCTCTTTCCCTCCCTCCCTCCCCCTCTCTGCCTCTCTCTTTCTCTCTCTCCCCCTTCTTCCCCACAGGGCTGAGGTAAATTGAGGTTTTGTAGCATGAAGTAAAAAGTGTGCGAGTTTCGGCTCTTGTAGGCTACAATGGGAAACATCATGCAGTGTTCTTCCTGAAAGAAAAATAAATAAATAAAACGAAATTTTCCATTTACCCGCCCCAGAAATCTCTTTTAGAAAAATATATCAATAAATATAAAAAAATCTTTCTACAAGTCTAAAAAATATTATATCCATAAAAAATATATATTTCTATAAAAGATGAAATTGTGACTGTTCACCCAAGATACGCCTTTTTTGTTCTTTGAAACTGTGGTAAATTGACGGCATGATATTTTATTCTTTTCTTTGAATTGTATTTTTTTGTTGTCAAATTTTTATTTATTCATAAAAACTCACACGATCTAAAATGTTATACATATTTGTTGTATATAATTTACGAATGTAATTAATAATTTTTTTTTACGGGATTTATACACTATTTTCCCATTTTGTTTGATTGGTGGATAATTATTGTAATTTTTAAAAGATTGTTTTGTAAAATGGCATTTTAATAATTGTAATTTGAAGTTTAAAATGTTCTTAGGGTTATAATAATATTTTCCCTCGCTGTGTGTTTTCAGAGAATCAGATTCCACCAGGTTTCCCGAGTATCGATATGGGTCCTCAGCTGAAGGTGGTGGAACGCACACGGATTGCTACGATGCTCTGTGCAGCTAGTGGAAACCCCGATCCGGAAATTACCTGGTTTAAGGACTTCCTTCCCGTCGATATTAACAGCAGCAACGGACGAATAAAGCAGCTTCGTTCAGGTATCAGTAAAAGCACATGAACACGCCATTTACACGTTTATTAATAAAATTCAAATAATTCTTTTTGTATGAATTTAATCATCTTTAACTCCCATGTAAATAATGTTTGTATAATTTTCTTTCACACTGAGAATTTTCCTCAGGAACATTGCTCTCTTAGTGCTTTCAGTGGCTGGCTGGGGGATGGGGGCGGGATCTACACTGTTGCCACAACAACAACTTGGACAGTTCAGATTATTCAATAAGATTTACCTATTTATTTGTGTAAAATGTATAAAAAAATATCAAAACAGAAGAATGAAAAAGAAAAAGGGGGTCAGTCAGTAAAAATTTGTTGATCTACGAAACAATAAATGATTATCATGAATCATTCAATCACGCAGTTAAACAGTAAAATGTTAAATAAATAACTGACACTCTGTTTACATCATAGCAATTAAGCCGAAGGATTTGCTGATGTTGGATAAATATTTTTTGTGGGTGGGGTTTAGTGGGCGGGGCATGTTTTCCTGTCTGTCTGTTTTGCGAGAACTGCTGCTTTTGATGAAAATTTCCAAGGTTTAATTCTTTTGATTCTCTCTTTCTCTGTGTCATCTTTTTGTTTTGCGTTGCGTTCCTTTCGCCCAGGCGGCTCACCGATCCGAGGTAAGGAAGCAGACAGTGGGATAATGAATGTGTGAAAAGGTCGTCTGCGTGTTTCTTCACTCCTCCGTGTCTTTTCATCTTCACCTTCATCCTGCTCACAAATTAGCACTTCACGCTATCACAAAAATCTGTTTATCACGTCTCAGAACTGACACGTCGATGATTTTTGAATCAGATCACACGATTTAACACGTCAAGACTTTTACACGATTTTAAACATGAATGATAAGTTGGTGAATTTTATAACAATGGAATTTATTTTATTATTAATTATAGTTTAAAAAAAACAAAAAACGATTTTGATAGAATTAAATGATTTTAAAGGTCACAAAATTAGCGTTGCATTGGTGTGAGGCAAATTTGCTTCTTTTTGGGGAGGTGGGGGGCAAACAGGCCACACCCACAAACCACAATCCTACCAGCATGTGCACAGCATTAGCGATTACCCAGTTTATTGAAAATACACAAACAGTGTTTCAACCTGTTTCTGTTTTTGTTTTTTGGGGGGAGGGGGGTAGTATTTGTTTGTGATTTGGTTAAAAAATAAAATATAAAAGGTAGAAGTTTTGTTCTTACGTCAGTGAAAACAGGAGAAACAGTACAGACGTGCTGCAGCTTTTCGATCTGCGTCGTGATATCCTTACATTTGCATGTGTGTGCGAGTCTCAGTGATCGTTTGTTTATTTTTATTCCTGGCGAGAAATAAAGCCGGTAACGTGGCTACGGGGCAGAGTGATGATCTCATTTAAATAAATAACCGCCTGATGGTGTATCACGAACACCATGGCGCGTAAAGCGAAGGAGTTCTTCACGTTGATGCTGTAAGTCTTCCATAAAGGTCATTTCATCCCCGAGTTTTATACTTCTGGTATAAACACGTCACACTTGTATCAGTCGCATGTGAGTGAATCCATTCCATCAAGAAAAACCTCTTGAAAAATCATCACAGTCCTGACAGCGCTCATTTCAACGTGCGTTCAGTTCCTGCGTGCACTTCCTGTGTCCCCATCACCAACATTTTTACACCTCATACGTGTGATCTTTAATTGATTAAATGTGAATCACTTTCTTTTTTTCTTTTTTGTGTTGCTCAACAATTTTGGTGAAATTAAAGATAACAAAGAAATTGCAGGTTTATTCACAGGCTATTGAATCAAAGTTTCATGCAAAAGGGATTATTTTTGTTTCCTGTTCTTTGGAGTTTTTTTTTAAATTTTGCTATAATGTATTAATCCCACAATGGAAATTATTGCCTCCGTATTTAACCCATCCACACACACTCTGAGCAGCGGGCTGCCACACACACTGGGGAACCCAGAGAGCCGTTGGGGGTCCGGTGCCTTTCTCAAGGGCACTTCAGCCATGAATGTGGAGCAAGGAAAGGTGCAGCTCACACCCCACTGCCTCACATTTTCCCTGCTGGTTTGCAAATTGAACCAAAGACCTCTCGGTCCCAAAGCCGCTTCTCTAAGCATAAGGCTATGGCTACTCCCAGAAGCATTGGTTTTTATAACCAATAAAAAGAAAGTGGAGAAAAAAACTACTTTATAAACTAAAATTCAAACATGACATCAAATGCAGCCAATCAATGATGCGTTTCAAGGGTGGGGGAAGGGATAGATATCACATGAGAAAAATAAAGATATAGGACAGGGTGATTAGACTGCCGTGTAATTGGAGTAAAATAATAACATGATAAACAATAAATATCACTAAGAAAATTGTTATGGTAACAGCGTTCATGTCTCAATAAGGACAATAAAGTCTCTGATTTCGTATACATTGCGTGACTTGTTCTCGCAGATTTCCTTGATACACATTTAATAAATAACAAAACACCTCCGTGTGATTACATTTCTTATTTTATAAGAAGGCTTAATTGGGTTCGTGTGTATGCCACTCATTATGTGCTTATTAAAATTAACAAACCTTCAGAAAGGTCAGGAGCGATGGCGAGTGAATTATTTTTCCTGCGAGCCGAATCTGTGTTGTTCTTTATTTCTTTTCTGCTGTGCATTTCAGCCACTCCAGTTAAAAGTACGGTTTGGCAGAAGACAGTCAGCACCGCGTGGTGTGCCGATTGATTAATAATTTGCTGCTGGTCACCTGCTGCTCCATTTAAATCGTCTGTATGATGGCTGTAAACCAGTGTTTCACTCGTGCGTGTTGTGTGAATATTAAATTTTGATGATGCAATTAAACACTGCGGGCGTGTCACACCTCTTGGTTTTATTATAATACCTCGTATTTATAAAAACAGTCCAGGAAATGTCTCTGAGGATTCGTCTTGAAACCAGTTTTTACTTGAAGTCGTAATGTTTCTGTCCTCGAAGATCAGAGCAGCGTTACAGAACAAGCTTTCTTAAAAAAAGTTCTATGTCCCCCCACCGTCACCATCCCCTCTCCCCTTACTGACGCTCCCATGACCACCGGCAAACCCCCACCGCACCCATCCCTGTACCTGTCCCCGTTCCATTTTGAGAACTGCTGCGAGTGGTGATAATGGTCCTGAGCTCTGACATCAGCGTAGCGTCGGCTTTTCCCTCGGAGACTCTCACACGCAGATGCACTAATCTATGTGAAAAGTGCAGAATCAGCGTTCCAGAAATACCCTCCGTTAGCACTGTGGAATTTTAAGAGGATGTGTTTGCTGATGGGAATGAAATCGAGATGCAGTTCTGATGTGAAACGATGAGGGAACAAAAAGCTGAGAAGCGCTGGATTTCCCCAAAACTTAAAGAAATTGGATGGATATGAGCAAAACGCTATTGAAGCACGTGCTGTTTTTTTCTGGATGAATCCGCGGGTAAGTCGAGTGCACTGGGGAGCACTTCTCTACAGAGGAAGGAAATATATCCCAGATTCGTCTCAGGTTCTTTTCAAGTTCGTCTCAGGTCTGGCTCAGGTTCTTCTCAGGGTTCCTCAGGTGTTCCTTTGGAATCCAGACTTCCAGTAAAGTCTCAGTTCTGGAGCTCATCTCCTCTACTGTCTCAGCTTTACTTTCCACTGTGACTGTCACGTTCCGAAACCTTCTGGAACCTTCCGCTTCAGGGTTCCTCATTTCTAAACCTGACCTCCAGAACTTTCCAGAATTTGTGGAGCTCCTCTGTCCTGAAGATGTAAATCTCTGACACTGGAGACTCCTTCCACACATAAGTGAATGAATAAAATGTCACCTTGTTAAAGGTTACACACTTTTTTTCCAGCTGTAAACGATAGATCATAAATCAGGAATAAAATGTCAATGTAAACCTGTGCTAGTGTCAGAGCAAATCATCACATCATCTTCCGACCAATCAGAATTCAGGAGTTCTGAAATGTGTGTGTGTATGTGTGTTCAGGAGCTCTACAGATTGAGAACAGTGAAGAGTCGGACCAGGGGAAATACGAGTGTGTGGCAACGAACAGCGCTGGGACACGTTACTCCGCCCCCGCCAACCTCTACGTCCGAGGTAACGTACACAGTTTTCTTTGTGTGTGTGTGTGTGTGTGTGTGTGTAAGTGCCACGAAAGATGCCCTTTCAGTGTTTACACACCAAGATTGTCTTCACTATAAACATATCTTTCTCTCTCTCTGTCTCTCTCTCTCTCTCTCTCTCTCTCTCACACACACACACACACACACACACCTTTTGACCTGTTACTCTCTCAGCCATGCCCATGGAATAATTCCACCCTACTTCTTTGTCTGTTTGGCTGCGCAGGTGTTTCTTCCATCAAAACATTATTGTTATTGAACATAGCTTCCGTACCTGTGTGCCTGTGTGTGTGTGTGTATGTTAGTGTTTAATCTTGTTTTCGTTACCACATGGCACAACCTTGTGTCTCCAAACTCAGCACGTCCACTTCCATTGTTCCTGTGACATAGACGGCGAGGTTGCGGTGAGTTCACCCAAATGAAGAATCGAGTTAGATGAAGTAGGAGACAGTGAGAAGCAGGAGAAGTGAAGAAAATATATCAAACAAAATAAAAGAGCAGTATCAGAACTGAACAGTAACTGTCCATTCACACAGATCTCAGGTGATTTGCAACAAAACGTAAAGATTTTATTTTCATTTTTCTTTCTTGTTTATTCAGCAAATTGTTGATTTTAACAACAAGAAAAATAGTAATTACTGTAATTTTTTCTATAGCAACATGAGGCTTGTTTAAATAACAAACACTCACATGCACTCACACGCACTCACACGCACTCATATGCACAGACAATTGCACGCTCTTGCCTGGGCGTCACACCAAAGTGTTATGACAGAGCAAACATGCTATAGAGAGTAAACAGTCCCACCTGCGGCATTAAGGACATAATAATAATGAGAGAAAGAAAGAAACACAGAGAGAGGGAGGGAGAGAGAGAGAGGGAGGGAGAGAGAGAGTGAGAGTGTGTGTGAAGCGTGACATTGAGTGCTGTGGTATTGTGGGTGTGGAATTCTGCGAGTTTTTTCATGCAGGTAATAACAGCACTGAGTGAGTGACACTGCACATTTACTCTCACGCAAAACACCATAACTCAAACCTCTCATCACTGTACCACTGCTGTAATAATCACCACTGTAAACACTGCTGTAAACATCACCACTGTAAACATCACTAATATAAACATTACTGCTGTGAACATCATCAATATAAAATTCACTACAGTAAATATCACCACTGTAAACATCACCAAAATGAATATTGCCACTGTAAACATCACCAATATAAATATCACCACTGTAAACATCACCAAAATGAATATTACCACTGTAAACATCACCAATATAAATATCACCACTGTAAACATCAACAAAAGGAATATTACCACTGTAAACATCACCAATATAAACATTACCACTGTAAACATCACCAATATAAACTTCACTACTGTAAATATTACCACGTAAACATCACCAATATAAACATCACTACTGTAAATATCACCACTGTAAACATCACCAATATAAATATTACCACTGTAAACATCACCAATATAAACTTCACTACTGTAAATATTACCACGTAAACACCACCAATATAAACTTCACTACTGTAAATATTACCACATAAACATCACCAATATAAACATCACTACTGTAAATATCACCAATATAAATATTACCACTGTAAACATCACCAATATAAACTTCACTACTGTAAATATTACCACGTAAACATCACCAATATAAACTTCACTACTGTAAGTATTACCACATAAACATCACCAATATAAACATCACTACTGTAAATATCACCACTGTAAACATCACCAATATAAATATTACCACTGTA
>JBCNYG010000008.1:9470957-9483457 GCA_039654305.1 Porochilus rendahli | reverse complement strand
CGAGGTGAATATCAGCACTATTTTGCGATATCCTCCACACCTGAGGGAATAATTGTTCATTAGGTTATTATACACAGGAATGGTGCAATCTGATATCGATACAGTAGCTTTATATAGCTAGCAATGATAGTAGTATTGCATTTTGTTTAGCTTTTTTTCCTTAAAAAAATATTCATTAAAAAAGGCGAATTGTAAAATAAGCAAGAAATGTATTTATTAATAATTTACAAATAATTAGTAAATATGTTTAATGATCAATAATTTTTAGTCATTTTATGTATATATATTTTTTTTGCTTAAAACTTAATTTCTAGAAAGATAAAAAAATGCTAGTCTGTTCGGAATATTCGAATAAATATATATAATAAAATTCTATTAAAAAAAGCTCTAAATGTGAAAGTTAATTTAAAAGGAATAAGTTAAGCAGAGAAAGTAAAGAGTAACGGAGAGACAGGAGATGTCTGTACGTTGCCTGTACGTTTTTCATGACTGCGATATCAGCAACATTTAAACAGAAATTTACGGTTTAATGTAAATTAGCTGTGACTTCATGGGACAACGTGCAAAACACTAACGGTTGTCCCGTAGAATTATTCGAACCGATCCTGTAGCGACGGCGGTGTGGTCCGGCGCTTCTTCGGTCCCTCGCTCGCTAGATCAGTTCCTTCCTCGTTTAATCCTCCATAGAGATGTTATGAAGAGAAATAACGCAGGTGTGCTCCGTTCCCGTTTATGGCCATCTCTCATTATTCATCTCCCTGTGTGTGTGTGTGTGTGTGTGTGTGTGTGTATGTGTGTTTGCATTCATGCTGCCGCTTGCGTGTGATCTGTTTGTTCTCTGCTGAGCTGCTTTTGTTCCAGCGTTCGGCCGGTTCCAGCTGCCGTGTGTCTCATTGTTCTGTCATGCTGTAATTACCCTGATCAAACGCCGTCCGTATGAAAAGGCGAGAACAAATTTGGTCATCAAAAATAAACAATTTGTTTGTCTTGTTTCTTTAAGAGGATCTGACTCAGAAATTGTCAGATTGTTAAAGTGAAAATTTACAGAACTCGTGTTTGATCGTATTAAATTCTGTCACTCCAGAGCTCCAGGAACGGTCGACACCTACACAGGGTGACGTATTTATATTTCCATGTGTCCTCTAGGAGGCGCTGTGATAAAGAGGAGCAGAACAGGAAATACCGTACGGGAAAAAAAAAAGGGAAAAAAAAAATTCACATGATGAACTATGGAGCGAACGAAACGGCACTAAAAGTGTTTCCGAATTGTTTGTATTCCACAGTGCGAGTGAGCCGAAAATCGTAAATTATGTCATGGGTTAAACCGACCGCTGTAATGATCTACAGACACTCCAGAGCCTCACACTATATATATAGATGTATTTCATTTTTCATTTGTCGAGCCGCTTACTCCTACTCAGGTCAGGAGGAGGTTGGAGCTTATCTTAGCCGTCTCGGAGCAGCTCGCCAGTCCATCGTAGCACCAGTACACACTAACACCTAGGGGCCATTTGGAACAACCAATTGGTCTAATGTGGATGTCTTTGGACTGTGGGAGGAAACCGAAGTACCTCGAGGAAACCCACGCAAGCACGGGGAGAACATGCAAACAGGAGTTTGATTTTTGTGGGGTTTTATTTATTTATTTTTTTAATGATCTGTACGCTGGGAAGTTTTATCTTTTTTCATTGTTGCATTTCAGGTCGATGAACAGGGAGGATGTTTTCAAAACTTTTCTGATACTTTCCTTTTGGTGCAAATCAAAAAGCAAACAAATCCAAACAATCTCTGATCCTGACCTGCAAAAATAACAAACTCGTGCAAGTCTTTTTGAAGTTACGATTTTGTAACGTAGTGCTACTTTTTCTGTCCACTATCCTGATTAAATGGAACCTCCTCCTGTCATTCTTTCAAAATATCTGAGTATTTGAATAGGATTCAGTTCTTTCGTACTCTTTTTTTATGACAGAATCACTTCTGAATTCGTGTCCTCTTAAAGAACCTTTCCCTGACAGAACTCTGACACAAACGGTCCGGTTCCTCTGGTTCCTCCGGTTGCTCTCTGTGTGGTTTGGAAACAAAAACAAAACAAAGATCTCCGCCTGGTGGAAAGTGTGTGTTCTCAAAGCCTTTAGAGCCATCAGAGCTGTGCGTCCAGCGCCGATGGGGCCGTTTCAGAACGTCTGATGGTTTTAAACCCAGCGCGTGTTGAAAATGGGGTGTGTTTGTGTGTGTTTGTTGTTTTCTATGGTGGATGTGTATGTGTACTGTTCGTACTCTGTGTCGGAGGGTTAGGGTGCAGGGTTATGGGCCTCAAGCGGTTTTTGTTTAACAGGAAGCCATCATTTCTGGGCTGATCTCGGAGACGTCGTACTCTGTTACGGTGGCGGCGTATACCACCAGAGGGGACGGTGCACGGAGTAAAGCTAAGGTCGTCAAAACCACAGGAGCAGGTAGGAACTATTTCTAAAAATAATTCTTAAAAGCAATCCATAAATAATAACAGTAATTCTAATATTAATAATGATGCAGCATGGTGATGTAGTGCTTTTCACGTTCCCCTCACAGCAAGAGGGTCTTGGGTTTGAGTCCCGGGCTCGCCGAAGACGTTTCTGTGTGGATGTTTGCGTGGGTTTCCTCCGGGTACCCCTGTTTTCTCCCACAGTCCAAGAACATGCACATTAGGATAAATTGCTGTTCCAAATTGCCCCTAGGTGTGAGTGTGAGTGTGAATGGTTGTCCTGGTGGGTGTACCCCGCCTTTAGCCAGAGTTGGCTGAGATAGGCTCAGCCTTCCCTATGTCCCTAGTTGTATTAAATGATTCCGTAAAGAAAAGAAAATTAAATTAAATATGTTTTAAAAGTTGTATAAGAAATGTTTGCATGTATGTCGGTCGATTACAAAACTAAATGTTAATGTTTATCTGTGTATTTATTAATAAGTTTGTGTAAATGACCCCAGATTTCCAGTGGATTTTTATTACCTGGAAATTCCCAGTTCCAACTTGCAATAATTCCAAATGATTTCCTCTGCTAGTAAATGAGATGGACATAAGCCAATCCGAGGCAGTGTCACTGCTCTTATATGTCCTGTGGCTCTGTAACAGCAGGCCTCGGAAACACATCTCCACTATAAACAGCTTAACGTGGCTCTCGAGCTTTCCTGAAAAAAAAAAAAAAAAATAAACTAGTACGCCATGCTGTGAATCTGAATAAAAATGGTTCGGAACGATGGAGCCAAAGTGTGAGACCTTCAACAGATGCTTCTGTGTAAAAATTAGACACTTCGGGTCATTAAAAAAAATGCAGGTACATGCTGTTAGCTCAGTGGTGCGTGGAGTCAAAAAGTTCAATAATAACGATGTCTTTATCGTTGTTTCAGTAGGGTTTTTATCCCAATCAAAATTCACCCAGTTCCTAACAGTCACACCACTCAGGAATAAAAGCTTCAGGGTCTGGTACGATGATACGCGCAATGAAGTTCTGAGAATGTGGTACAGACTGGATTTAAATGTAGTGTTAATAATACCAAATACACTAGAAGAGAAGAAACTTATAACTTTCTAACAAAAGCACATACTGACTACAGGGGCACTCAGAGAGCACAGACTTCCACCAAGACAAAAATTACAGGTAGCACAGAGCATCCCTGCTGGCCCTACTGTGATAAGACACCTTTAAAAAAGTGTTCTGTCTCACAATGGTAAAGAAAAAGTTCCTTGGATCTGAAATGTGATACATGTCCAAAATGTAACTGAGCCCTCCTTGGGCTGTACTTCAAGAATTCATTAAAGGCAGTTCTTAACATTTTGTGTGAAGGCAGTAACCAAAAAAATCTCAACAACCTGGAAGAGCACTCGGAGAGCGCAGACCTCCACCAAGCCGGAAAAAATGCAGAAGAATGCACATGGCACCCTCTGCAGGCCCTGCTGTAGTACCACATTTACCAAAAAAATGATCATGTTGAAGAATACTTTTTTTAAAAATTGGATCCAGAATATAATTCAGATCATCTACGAAATGTAATCAAGCCTACCCTGGGTTGAACCCCAAAAATCCCTCTCAATCCGTTCATAACTTTTTGTGTATACTGGCTAACAAAAACACAAATAAAGCAAAGGGGCACTCGGAGACCACAGCCCTCCACCAAGTCAATCTCACAATGTTAAAAGAATCCTTTAAAAAATTCCTGGAACCATAAATTGATCCGAATCATCTTCAAAAATCTCACGGAGTGTTACTTTGGTGGAGGTCTGCACAGTGTAAGTCTATTAGTGGGAGTCTTTAGTTGCTAAAAACTTCATGGGCATTACAGATTACACTACTCCATGGACGGAGCATGCCTTTTACTCCATCATTTAGAAGCAGGACCGATATTCTTGCAGTTCAGAACCACTCAGTGAGAGTCCAAGAGGAAACCAAATACATCAGCTTGAACTTCTTAATGTGTTACTCTTGTAAATTCCTCTCCTGTTCTTCCCTACAGTCCCCAGTGAGCTCAGCCTGATACATTTGAAATCTTAATTGTATATATGGACCCCAAGAAGGATAGCAATAAAGTGCTAAATGTGATTAAAATGCCTTTAAATGAAGTCCAACTCGCAAACAGTAGGCCTCTAAATCGAAACCCGAGTCTGAAACTCTTCAGGGAGCTTCAGGAAGATTAGCTTCCCCTAGTGCAACAGCTAATGGAGATCCTAATAAAGTCTAATAAAACTGTAAATGGTATTAAAATGACCTTAAATGAAGTCAGACGTCCAGTCGCTGAAGCAGTGGGTGTCTGGGAAAAAAAAAAGTGGAGCAAAAATAATTAATGTCTAAAACATTTTTAAGTAGTCTTAAAAAAAAGGAGTGAGGCATGCAGCTGAATGGAATTCAAATGGTCTTTGATTAGCAATTAAACAAAGAGTGGTATTAAAGTGGTATTAAGTGACGTCAGACTCTGTGTCTCTGAAACAGTCAGGCTGTAAATGGAGCTATAACTCGTCATTAAAACCAGACGAGAACCCGCCATTTTCTCAGACGCTAAATATATATCTAATATTGCTAATAATTAGCCAGGTTAAGCAGCTGTTAGCAAAGTGTTTGGGCAGGATAGTGATAACGTGATTAGTTTGTGATGATATAAGGATAGTCTGCAAAGTCTGACTTGACAAACTTTGTACTTTACAAAGTCACAGAAGCGTTTAAATTGAGGTTTTGGAACGAAGAGATGACGTGTGAGGTGTCCTTAACTATACCTTCTTAAATATCCTAATCATTTAATTACTCCAAGTTGGGAAGACGTAACATCTTAATGAATGTCTCCTTAGTGGTGTTTGTTTTACACTTTTACGAGGTTGAGAACCAGCAATCAGACGTTCTAGTATTATAGTTCTAGTAGTAATGTTATGTAAATGAGTTTAGAAACACTGTCTCTGAAAGACTGGAACATAAAACAATGACCAAACTCACAAACCCTTCAGGGACCATAGGAAGGTTAGCATTATGCTATGTTTTAGTATGAGCAATAAAATGTAGACCAACACTGGGGCTGAAGAAAAGTAATTTCCAGTAATCGAGAAAATGACTGAAACCTTAAACCGGTTACTTCTCCAGATGTCTCTGGTTGTTTTTAATAATAAGTAAAAATTTGAAAAAATCTCCAAAACATTTTTCTCTTCAGCTGTATTTCTTCTTCTCCGCTGTTTCCTGTCCCACAGTTCCTGGAAAACCCACCATGCTCATTAGCATCACAGTGGAAAACACCGCCCTCCTCCAGTGGCAGCCTCCGAAGGACATGCCAGGCGAGCTGATTGGCTACTGTCTACGATACAAGCGCTCGGACGAGGAAACGTTTACGGTGCATAACTTAGGGAGTGGGGAAGCCCACTATACGGCGACGGGTCTCTTTAAGGGCGCTAATTATAGCTTCCACCTAAGCGCCAAGAACCGTGCTGGCACCGGAGAAGAGTACATCAAGAACATCAGCACGCAGGAGGAAGTTCCAAGCGGATTCCCAATGAACCTGAAAGTGGTGGGATTGACCACAACGACCACCCGCCTTACGTGGGAACCGCCTGCTCCAGCAGATCGGAATGGACGCATCACTCATTACATTGTTGTTTACAGAGATATTAACAGCCAGCAGAACAGCACCGATCATACCACGGATACTCACATGACTCTGCATGACCTTCGACCTGACACCACCTACGACATCCGCATCCAGGCCTTCACCAAAAAGGGGGGCGGACCCTTAAGCCCCAGCATCCAGAGCAGGACCATGGCAACATCGCCAGGTTAGTGCTAGCTGTAAGAATTCCTAAGAAGAAGTCTGTCAACCGAGAATCCTACTCTGCACCTCTCTTATCTTTCACAAACTTCCGGAGCTCCATCTGAAACATTTATTCATTTCATATTTCTTATATTACTAAATATGAGCTAAATAGCATAATACTAAACTGTATTGTTATGATTAGTTTAGAATTATAAAATTAGTTTTAGCTAAATGGTGGCCCGGTGGAAGGGTGGTGGCTTACTGACCCAAAGTTTGGGGGTTCAAGCCCCACTATCAACAGGTTGTCACTGCTGTCCCCTCAGTGCAGCTAACTGGGTTATTAAAGGACGGCCATGCCTCTCACTGTCTGTAGTGAGAGGAATGTAAAAGACCCATTGCTGGTTTTCCTGAAGAGTAGCTGCATAGCTAGCCGTCAGCGTATTTCTGCCCTGCGATGGCCTGGCGAGCTGTCCAGGGTGTACTTTGCCCACTCCCAGAGTCAGCTGAGATGGGTGCCAGCCTCCCCACGACCCTAATTAGGGTCACACGGTTCAGAAAATTAATGGATGAACGAGTTTTAGCTACATCATTATCTTTCAGCATTACCACTAATAATAATAAATTTTGTTCTCTGATATATAAAACAGTCAGATACAGTAGTACTTTTTTGTAGTAGCGGCATGAGAAAGTTTCTTACCAATGACTAAATTCCTTAAAAGAAAATTAAAAGTAATTCTAACTTTGTTTCTGTTTGTCTTCTCTTTTTTAAATTGCACTAGCTTTCGCAACAAGTTTTGGAGTTAAATCGGTAATGAAGACGTCCGTTCTTCTGACCTGGGAACTTCCAGAGAACTTCAAGTCCCAAGGGCTGTTTAAGGTGTGTAAAGTTTATAAATGTGTAAGTTTATGAATGTGTGTAAAGTTTATGAATGCTTGATATGTTTAAGCTAATTTTAGCTTTGTTATCTTTATCTACATATGTTACCAGGTTGTTGAACACTTACTCAGGATCTTTACTCCTTTATAACAACTTTAATAGGCGGAGCTTAGGCTGATTAAATTAAGGAAAGTGGAAAATTATGCAGATTCTTCACTCTAGACTTACATGAGTACTTTGCAGTTCAAGTAAGTGTTTCTAATGCATCCGTTAGTCATAAAAGAAAAGAAAAAAATAATAATATAATACTAAAAGCCTGGATAGGAAGCTCCAGCTCTGATTCTCTAATCAGGGTAATTAGGTGGCAAACGCTAAACGTCCGAGGCTTTTAAGCGCTCTTTCCACAAATTGACTCACGTTTGAAGGAATCCACAAGCCACAACATTACTTCATCAAGAAACATCTGGCAAATGTTTCTGAAGGGTTAGCATGCATTTGGAGAGACGGTATGTCTTCACCACTACACTGTCCATTATGCTAATCCCATTAGCACAAAAATTCCTTTTCCATCTCGTCTCGAGGCTCTCTGTTTTTTTTTTAAAGCTTTTTTAGACTTGCACTGGAACTCTCAAATCCCACCAGTAATAAGTCAGGGGTTCTTAAAAAGTTTTGATTAATGTTCTGTAACAGGAGCTGATTGTGGCGCAACTACCGATAACCATCACAGCATTACATTCATTCTGCTTATTCATTTATTTATTACGTTATTGTTTCTATAGCAACAGCATATTCATAGGGGACTCGTATGGCCAACGAGCTAAATAAAACGGGTTAAATTTTTTTTGTACAGTTGATGGAGGAAGTCTCCAGTGTCAGCACTTTGTAAAAGTTAAAGTTGAAAATTGCAAGTTAAGTTGAGGTAAAGATACAGTATTTATTATGACAAAGACACGCTTTATGACACTTTTAGAGCTCAAGTTCACGTTTTGCGGCTTCTCAGTAACTGTGCCTTTTTCTTATTAGCTTTAAGTTTGTTTTGTGGTAGTAAATGTACCAATAAATGCATAAAAAGTACCTGTCATTTTGTAATAATGAAAAACTTGGACTGATTGTAAATTTAAGTGGTGTACGATGAATAAGAATTAAAACATTTAGGATGGTACCAGGATGAGGTGTTTTGTTTTTTATTTAATTTGATTCATTAATAATTAATTCATTAAACCTATTATATAATAATATATAATTCATCAGTGATATTTTTCCACACTCTAATTATTTTTTATATTTTGGATTATATATAAAATCCTTCATTTTCTGATATTTTAAAATCATATTTACATATATACTTTCAATGAGTAAAAACCAGGTGTGTTGACGTAACGTCGTCATCTTCCTGCGCTGTAGATTTTATACAACCAGCAGAGCGTGGAGGTTCAAGGCAACATGAAGAGGAAGCTGATCACAGGCCTGAAGCCCGACACTAATTACTCGTTCGTGTTAATGAGTCGAGGGAACAGCGCCGGGGGACTGCAGCAGCAAGTCTCAATCCGAACTGCTCCGGATCTCCTTAGAACCAAACCTGTCCTCTTTAAAACCGATGAGGACAACGGAGGAAAAATCACCATCAATCTTCCCAAAGTGGCGACTACAGCACCCATCAGGTCAGGCACAACACACAGACGACTGATGAGGGGTTACTGAGACCAAAGTTCTTGCTTCTGTAAGAAGCTACTTACCATGCTAGGTACTTTTTTTTCAAGGAATTAATGCTAGCTAGAGTTAGCACAGGGGCTAAATTTACTACAGGATATTTTGTTCTAACTAAAATTTCCATTAGTGTTTCCCTAATAGTTAGTTGAAGTTGCCAGGGAATTGCTATATTGCTATATTTTACTAGCAAATAAGATAAAGTTTATACAGCTGGTTATTGCTAGATAGCAAATTGTGTTATCGAAAAATATTACATTAGATATATAAAACAATTGTTATTGCATGAGTTATTTGCAAACCTGAAGGCTAAGTTACTTCAGGATATTATTGCTAGCTAAAGTTACCAGAGGATATTATTGCTAGTTACATTTACCAGCTAGCTAATGTTATCTCAGGGGATTATTATTTGCTAAAGTTACCACAAGATATTGTTAGTTTCTGAAGTTACCATAAGATATATTTGCTAGCTTAAGCTACAACAGGAGATTATTGCTAGATAAAGTTACCAGAGGATATTATTATCAGCTGAAATTCCCACTAGATTTTATTGCTAGCTACATTTAACAGTTGAAATTATAATTAGCTTGAAGTTACCAGAGGATTTTACTGGATTAGTGATAGAACTGTTTTCTATTTGGTATTAGCATAGGCACCTTCAAGATTTAATTATTCGTATCCTTGCTTATTTCACAAAAAGAAAAAAAAGGAAAAAAAACCCTTCGCAGTGATGGGCATGTTGTATAAATCAAGTGGTACAAGCTGCCCAAAAAAATCAATTGTAAAGGTTGTAATGTAATAAAAACAGGGGGTCAATACTTTCGCACTGGATGTTTCTGAGCCACTCGAATGTTTTGCTCCTGCAGGGAAAGAGTCATTTCTCTCCGACGTCCTGCTGTTTTGATTTCCGTGACCAAATGGTTTTCCTGTGATTCGACCCTCAGGAGGAAACTTGGGGCTTTTATATAAACGAGAGCAAAAAAATCTGAAGTAATAAAACATTTTTTACTCAGATCTCTGTGGAAAAGGACAGATTAAAGAATGAAATAAAAGCGATACTCTCTCTCTCTCTCTCTCTCTCTCCATCACCTTTCTCTCTCTCCATGGCCTTTCTCTCTCTTTCTCTCCTTGGCCTTTCTCTATCACCTTTCTCTCTCTCTCTTTTTATCTCCTTGCTCTCTCCATCGCCTTTCTCTCACTCTTATCACCATTCTCTCTCTCTATCACTTTTCTCTCACTATCATCTTTCTTTCTCTCCATCACCTTTCACTCTCTCCACGGCCTTTCTCTCTCTTTCTCTCCTTGGCCTTTCTCTATCACCTTTCTCTCTCACTCTTATCACCATTCTCTCTCTCTCTCCATCACTTTTCTCTCACTATCATCTTTCTTTCTCTCCATCACCTTTCACTCTCTCCATTGCTGTTCTGTATTTCTCTTCATTTTTTTCTTTCTTTTGCTTTTTTCTTTTTCTATTTTTTCTTTCATTCTGTCTTTATTTCCTTCTTTCGGTTTTCATTCTTCCTTTCATACCAGTATTTTTCTTCCTTTTTTCTTCAGCACACCGTCTTCATCTATCTTCTCATTTTTATTTTTTCCTCCTAACACTCATCCTTCATCCATCTATCACTTTTAAATGCACATTTCACATTTTTTCCTTCTGTCTTCTTTCTTTCCTCCATCCTTTCCCTTTTTAGTTTTACCTTCCCTCCTTTTACCTTTCAGGTTTACTTTCTTTGTTTTTCCCTCATCCTTTCATCCCTGTACATTTTTTTCTGCTAAGTCTACTGCTTTCATCTTTTCTTCCGCATCAGTTTTTTTTGACTCTGAAGTCGTTACCTGTAAAATGTGGCGTTGAGGTTTTTTCCTCGATCCTTTGCGGATAATGAATGAAAGTGTGTGTGTGTGTGTGTGTGTGTGTGTGTGTGTGCTCGTGCAGTTGGTATTACGTCGTCGTCGTGCCAGGATCGCTGACATCGTCACGCAGGTGGGAAAATCCAGATGAAATGGATCTTGATGAGGTGAGTTCAAATAATAATAATATTAATATTAATAGCAAAATTATAATTGGTACAATCCCCATGGAAACATATGGATTATTATGGGATGTACCGTAGGTATTGACTAACACCTGATTTATCTCAGCGGCCCGTTTTCTTCTCGTAGCTCCTTGGGGTTTCTTCAGCACAGCACCGGCGGCGTCGGCGTTATGTTGAAATTCCGAGACCGTACATCACCGCTAAGCTGGATTATCTTCCAGAAACATTCACGCTCGGAGACGAGCAGAACTACAACGGCTTCTACAATCGCCCGGTGCCTAGCAACCAACCATACCAGTGCTTTGTCATGGCCGAGATGGAGCAGCACCTACCCAACGCCAATGAAAAGCAGGTACCACATCTTCATCCGTCCACACCTCTACACATACACCCGTCCGCATCTCCACATCTCCACCTGTCCACCCATCCTCACCTCCACACATCCACATCTCCATATCTCCACCCATCCAAACCTCCACATCCCCACCCATCTACACCTGCACATCTCCACACCTTCACCAATCCAGATCTCCACCCATCCACACCTCCACATCTCTACACCTCCACATCTCCGCCCGTCCATATCTGCACATCTCCACACCTTCTGTCCACATCTTCATGTCTTCAATTGTCCAAGGCACACACATAGAAACACACACACACACACACATATACTCTCACATACACACACAGACAAACACATGCACATACAATTACAGGCACACAGTTCTTTTGCAACACATTCTAGTAATGTCTGTGTGTGTTCGTGTGTGTGTGTGTGTGTGTGTCTGTGTGTGTGTGTGTGTGCGTGCGTGCATGCGTGTGTGTAAGTATATTTGTGAGTGTGTGTGTTTGTGTGTGTTTGTGTGTGTGGGTGTGTGTGTGTGAGTGTGTGTCTCATAAAAGAAGACAGAGCAGCTCTGGGGCCAAAAACAATAGACTCAGCGCTTAAAAATGGCTCATAATTCATCAAGAACGACAGATAAGAGAAAAAAGAGAGAGAGGAAGGGAAGGTGAGAGAGGGAGAAGGGGGAGAGTCAAACAAAACCAGGTGTATATTCTTAAAACACAATCATTTACGTATGTAAGAACGAAGACAGAGGATTAAAGAAAGACGTGTGCGTATTTGTGTGTGTCTGTGTGGTGCTGAGGTTACAGACATCCCACAGCTGTTGTCTGTTTGTACCAGATAAACTGTTAGCATTAGCATTAGCCTACAGCATAGAAATGATCTTCATCAAGGACAAGACGCACTGTAACCTGTGTGTGTGTGTGTTTTCCAAATAAATTTAAATAAAATTCCTCTTTCTCGTTTTCTCATCTTTATCTCTCTGTCCCTATTTCTTCTCCTCTTCTTTCTTCTTTTTCTGTTCCATTTTCCTCCTCTATCAGCAAAACAAACACACCTCCTGCCTGTGTCTATGCCTGTGCATCACCATGTCCTTGCTTCAACCCATTCCTGCATCATCGCATCTTTGTGTCTATGCATCCTTACATCACTGTGTACCTTCATCACTGTGTCTTTACATTACATCAACACGTCCTTACATTACTACTTCACCATGTCCCCACATCACCACGTCCTTACATTATCTTATCCCCACATCACCACGTCCTTACAT
>JBCNYG010000008.1:9437400-9449543 GCA_039654305.1 Porochilus rendahli | reverse complement strand
GTCTCTCTCTCTCTCTCTCTCTCTCTCTTTCTCTCTCACTCACACAGTCTCTCTCTCACACCCACCCCAAGTCTCTCTCTCTCTCTCTCTCTCTCTCTCTCTCTCACACACACACACACACACACACACACACACAATGTACTCTGGTTTTATTTTTTACAGACCATGTTCAGCCACACGGGGGCGCCGTTCACCAACAATAGCGCAATTTATAATTTGTAATTTTTAAATCATTTTTATAATGAAAACTTTTATTTTCATTAAGATAAACAGAATTGATTATCATTAGTTTTTTTAATGCTCTAAAGGTTTATTGTTTGGTTAAAGCTGCGGTTTGTCCTTATGAAACAGTGCACGTTGGATTTCTTTTCTGCTCCATCAGATTCGTTCCTCGGGATTCTGAATCACACCGTGATCCTGCTGTGCTGAACATTTCTCCTCGATTTACTTCCATGAACTGAATTCAGATCGAGATGTCTATGGTTTCACTCCAGTGAACTTCTGCTGTATTTCTTCTTTTTAGGGATATTTGGGTTCCGTTATAAACGTCGGTAGTGGGGCCGGAGTGTACCTTTGTCCACCCGGCAGCATAAATGAATTCCCACAAAAAAAAATACTGGGAAGGTAACCTGCGATAGACTAGCGTCCCATCCAGGAGGAGCTGAACTCCTAGCCACTACACACTATAGAACCCGGGGATAAGCTCCGCCCTGATGAGCCACTAGGCTCAGGTGTAAAATCCCAACAGACTTATCTTAATTATAGACATCTGTACAGGATGCCATGTGAAAATAAGAGTGCTGTATTGTTACACACTCTAAGTGATCTTATGGGGGCCTAATCTTAAAATAATTAACAAAAAATATTCAATGAATATAAATATTCTAGCTGAGTATTCAGCAAACTAACAGAGAACTTAATATGAACATAAATAACATAAATATTAAAGTAGTGCACTTCTCCTTATCGCTAAGGAATTCGATATGATAGTATAAAGAACATGATGTTCATCTCTATGAGTGTACATCAATCTATCTGTGAGAGAGAGAGAGAGAGAGAGAGAAAGAGAAAGAGAGAGAGAGAGCAAACTTCGAGCATGCTGGATATGTGTATTGAGGTTTAAATAGAAATCTTTGGTTTTCCTTCCACTTGACGTCATTCTTGTGTGGGAGAAATAACTGAGATGATCAGGAGTTTTTCGGATTTTCTTTCCCTGCGGTCAGAGTTAATGTGTTTGTGTCCTGGATGATGAAAAGAGCTGCAGAGACAAAGCAGCCTGAACAACAAAAACAACCTTTGTTTTGTAGCATTAATGTATGTTGAGCTAATAAAGCGGTTATTTTGCGTGTGTGTGTGTGTGAGAGAGAGAGAGAAAGAGAGAGATAAAGAGAGAGTGAGAGAGAGAGAGATAGAGAGTACACAAACACCTACAGTTCTGGGGAAACCTGATGGTTTTAAGATACAAACAGATTAGCGGCGCAGTTCCCAGTTGTTTGTGAGTAAGTGTCTTGCAGGAGACCGCGTGTAATTACTGCGGCTTCTGGGTACATGCTGAACACAGTGTTCCAATCTTGGTATCTCACACAGAAGACGAGGGAAAATGGATGATCTGTTGTCCATGATAATAATCCCGAGACCGCGGTGCTTTGTGTTGACGTGGATTCGTTACTGAAGGGAACAACAGTTTTTCCTTTGATCTTTATAATTGCCCCGGTTTCTGCTGCAGAGAACCTCCCCCACAACAGGATGCTACCACCACCATGCTTCAGTGTATGTATGGTGTTCTTTTTGGATGGTAAGCTGCATTGGATTTGTACCAGATACTGTTTGGTTGAGGCCAAATAGTTCAATTTTACTCTCATGTGACCCAAACACCTTTTTCATTCCATTTTGGTTTAATTTTATGTATTGTATTAATCTCACAGGGGAAATTCAGCTCCTGCATGTAACCCATCCAAGATACTTAAAGCAGTGGGCTGCCACACATTGGGGCATCTGGAGAGCAGTTAAGGGTTAGGTACCGTGCTCATGGGCACTTCAGCCATGAAGATGGAGAAAGGTGCAGCTCACTCCCCTACCATCACACTTCTTCCCTGCTGGATCGGGAATCGAAGCAGCCGCCATGGCTGCCCTAATCGGAATTTACTAGGAATACATTTTTGGTAAAGTTCAATTAAAACTTGCCTTTTTTCTTTTTTATGCACACCCTCTGATACACGCCTCATTTGCTTCAGAGTTGCCATCAGCCTCTCAGAAGCCTCTCTGCCCAGTTCCCTTCTTGCTCTTCTATCCAGTTTGCAGGGGTGGCCTGATCCTTGCAGCACTGGGCGATATGAGCTAAAAATTGTATCACGATGTTTTCACGATATATTATGAGAATATGAAAATTTTCAGAGATAAAACATGACAGAACGCACAGATTGGTAGTAAGAATACAGACACTAGGGGGCGCTCATCGTTGACACTCATTTGCACTCCTGACCTCCATTGCTGCGCTTGCACCCTATTTTTTTTATTCATGAACCATCTCTGCTCCTTCATCATTCACTACTGCCCTCTTTTCACACAGTAGGTAATAATATCCACGAGGCCAGTTCTACACATCATGCTCCATTATACACACTCTTCGGTGAAGTGTCCAATGGGATCAAAACCTGTTTATTTCTGAAGGAAAATTAATAGTTCTGCGAAATCATGATACGGATGATATTTAACCAGTCAGTACAAATGGTCATATCACAACGATAACATATCGATGTATCACCCAGCCCTAATTCCATGTAAAGCCAAACACCTTCCATTTAGTGATTATGGACTTTACTGTGTTCGTAAGGGTTAATAAAGCCTTTCATATTTTTATATCTCTCCTTTTACCTGTACCTGTCCTAAACAAAAACCCTGAATTCCGGGCTCCTGAGTGGTGCATCGACATGGTGCGTGACCATCAACCTGGAGATTGCAAGTTCGAATCCAGGTTGTTGCCGCAGCCCTCTGCAACCGGGAGTCCATGGAAGCTAATTGGCCAAGCTCACGGGAGGGCGGGCATATGCTCGCCTGGGTTTTTGTGTGGAGGTTGCATGTTCTCCCCATGCGTGCAATGGTTTCCTCCGCGTACTCTGGTTTCCTCCTACTGTCCAAAGACATATACATAATGACTGATGGTGGCAAAAAAAATAAAGTACACAGCACCCCCTGCTGGGCCTGCTGTAACATGACACCTCCAAAAAAGAATGTCCTATTTCACAATGTTAAACAATCTTTAAAAAAATCCAGTATGAAATTTTAAGAAAATCCACAAAGATCTTTTTTTGCGTAATCCTGCTAACAGCCAAACACATAAATAAACCAAAGATACACCATGACCTCCTTTGCAGAGGTTGTCAACATTTTGTGTTAAATAATTGATTTCTTTAGTAAGTAGCCGTGTAATAAGCAGGATATTGTGCAGTGAGTCAGTCGGTATCAGTAATTAAACCCTTTCAGAGTGAATCACGATCCCTCGGGTACATGACGGGGTCCTGATCGCACGGTCAGGGTTTATTGTATGCTACTGAGCGGCTGTATGTATTATCCTTTACGAATATGTTTAAGATGACATTCAGGATGACTTTCAGGATTTCTCTGTGTGTATCTCTCTCTCTCTCTCTCTCTCTCTCTCTGTCTGTCTGTCTCTCTCTCTCTCTCTGCATTAGCTTCACTTACAGTGATCACAAGCCCTCATCACGTGCCAAGCATCGATCACAAGGTTCTGTAATCACAGAGCAGGCTTTGTTCTCTGCCCTACTGCCCCTGTGTTTAGATAACTGCACCCTGTGAGGGGTAAAATTAAATTTTAATTGAACATCACGATCCCTCACAGCCTCTGTTCCTTCTCTCTTCACATTAAGATTAGAGCGCTGATACTGGAGACTCCTTCCAGAAACGATACACAAACACATCCTTACTGGAAATGTACAAACTCGTCATCTTCCTAACACGCGTATAAAAAACTCCTTATGAGAAGTTGATGAGATTATGAGGAGCATACAGTGTACATGTCTCTGTGTTTGAGACGCCGCAGCAGAACATTCATACAAGATTCATTCGTGGTTGAGATGGAGCTACATCCAATCATCACCCAATCAAATCAAGCAAAATCTGTCCAGACCCAAGCCCCGCCCACTTTTCACACAAAGTGTTTCCATAAACCGAACGAATCTCTGTCTCTCAGACACAGTCGCACATCTCTCTTCCTTCCCCCTTTTCCTCTTCTTCATTCTTTCCTCTCTGCATTTCTTACACTCTATTTCACAGTCTCTCTCTATGAATTTATTTCACTGTCCGTCTATCTCAATTTCATTCTCCCTGTGTCTCTCTTTCTCTCTGTCTCTTTCACTCTCCCTGTCTCTCTCTCTTTCTTTCTCTAATTCACTCTCCCTGTCTCTCTCTCTCAGTCTCTCTATTTCTCTCTCTCTCTCTATTTCTCTCTCTCTATGTCACTCTCCGTCTCCCTCTCTCTCTCTATTTCACCTTTCCTTTCTCTCCCCCTTCTATTTCACTCTCCCCGTCTCTCTAGTTTACCCTCTATATTTCACTCTCCCTTTATCTCTATTTCTCTCTCTCTATTTCACCCTTCCTGTCTCCCCCCCTCTCTATTTCACTCTCTCTTGGTCATTGTTCTTCCAGTCCTATCCTGTCAGTAGCTCAGAATAAAGTGCAGGTCAGTCACTCCGTCACTCCATCCTGCCTCGGGGTTTGAACGACTCTGTCACGGTCACACTGCACCTGCTTCAGCTTCAGCACAGAGCAGGGACATTACAACTCACACACCTGAGACACAAACACACAGAACTGAGAGAGAGAGAGAGAGAGAGAGAGAGAGAGAGGGAGAGAGAGAGAGAGAGTGCATGGACAGATGGGTGGATGGATAGAAGAATGGTTAGATAAATTAAATCTTGAATAGGTAAATAAACAATAGAAAAACAATATATATAAATGGTTCGAAGATGGAAGTATAGATGAATATACGGATGATAGGAGAAATTATAGAAGAAGGGATGGTTGGATAGATGAATATGAATGCAAGGATGAATATATGGACATTGAGATGGAGGATGTTTGTGCTGAACTGAATGTATAGATATGGACTTATAGTAACATACAGTGTGGATGGATGAATGGAGGGGTGAATGGACAGTTAAATATATGAAGAACAGCTAAAAGACATTTCAACTGATAGAGGAATGGGTAATTGGACAATAAGAAAGCATATATGGCTTGAAGGACGGCTGGTAATATGAAGGAATGGATAGAGGGATGGATGGATAAATGAGAAGAATATATGGATGGAAGCTCATATATTTAAGATTCTGCCATAGCAAAATTTATTAGCCACTGTTAAAGCATGATACACTATGGTGCAATGTGTTACATTGGGTGTCACAATGAGATAAGAAGTGTCACATCAATTTGCAGTGTGTTACAGTGAGTTACAGTAAGTTACAGAGGGTTACAGCGAGTTACAGAGGGTTATAGCAAGTTACAGAGTGTTACAGCAAGTTACAGTGAGTTACAGAGTGTTACAGTGAGTTACAGAGTGTTATAGTGAGTTACAGAGTATTATAGTGAGTTACGGAGGGTTGCAGCGAGTTACAGAGGGTTGCAGCAAGTTACAGAGTGTTACAGCAAGTTACAGTGAGTTACAGAGTGTTACAGTGAGTTACAGAGTGTTACAGTGAGTTACAGAGTGTTATAGTGAGTTACAGAGTATTATAGTGAGTTACAGAGGGTTGCAGCAAGTTACAGAGTGTTACAGCAAGTTACAGAGTGTTATAGTGAGTTACAGAGTGTTATAGTGAGTCACAGAGGGTGAGTTACAGAGGGTTACAGTGAGTTACAGAGGGTTACAGCGAGTTACAGAGGGTGAGTTACAGAGGGTTACAGTGAGTTACAGAGGGTTACAGCGAGTTACAGAGGGTTACAGCGAGTTACAGAGGGTTACAGCAAGTTACAGAGGGTTACAGAAAAGTATATATTGTTACAGCGAGATGCGGAGTGTTACAGTGATGCAGAATGTTGCAGAGAGTGTTGCAGAGGGTTACAGTGAGTTACGGCGTGTTACAGCAAGTTATATTCAGAAATATGCTTAAAAAGGTGAATGATGTCATATTTGAAATCACTATCCAGCGGCTGCCTGTATCCAGGTGCTCGTAAATCCTCCACCACTCCATCTCGTATTCAGTAGGTTCAGTCTTCCGAGGTGCTGGGTCGCTATAGAAACAAAACCTCTCCTAATTAAAGTCCTGCTGCATTCTGGGATACAGCTCACAGTCCAGACTCAGAGCACGCCAGAGAAAGTTCTGTGAGCTGAATTCATAAGCGAGAGTTCTGTTCAGTTTGTCGCTCACAATCTGCCTCTGTCTTTTCTTCCTCCCTGTTTTTTCCTTCCTCTTTCTAGTCTATTGATCCCAGCCAGCAGTTCACCTGGGAGAATTCCAACATGGAGGTGAACAAACCGAAAAACCGCTATGCTAACGTCATCGCCTACGATCACTCCAGAGTCGTGCTGTCCTCTGTGGATGGTGAGAATCGATCACTGGAAATATATGAAGAGGTTTTTTTTAAATAGATAAGTCCAATTGTTTAAATTATGACAAAAACTATTATTTTAAGAAAAAAACTTTCAAGCTGCTTTCAAAAACTTAAAATAAGTAAGTTGTTTTTCTCATAAATAAAACAATTGGAATTATCTGGTATATGTTGAATATTCATTCAGATGGTCAGTATTTAATTCTAATAATCCTTTATTTAGAATTTGACTGTAACATTGTGGACTTGTGATAGTATAAATCTGAGTTTAAATTTAAAATCCAGTAGAGCTTTTTTGCAATGATGATATTACAAAAAGTATCTCTGTATCTTAAAATAAACCTCCTATCTAATGTTCCTGTCTTTACCGCCGTTATGTTGCCAGAAGGATTCATGAAGTTAAAGTAGCAGTGAAAAAATGACCATTTTGTAAGCTGAAAAAAGAATTTTGTGCACGGTGGCACAGTGGTTAGCACTTTCGCCTCACATCAAGAAGGTCCCGGGTTTGATTACCGGCATTACAGTGTGGAGTTTGCATGCGAGTGTGAGTGTAAATGGTTGTGTGAGTGTTGGCCCTGCAATGGTTTGGCGAGCTGTCCAGGATGTACCCCTCCTTCACCCAGAGTCAGCTGATTTAGAATTAAGCGGTTCAGAAAATAAAATGAATAACGCAACATGAAATAGAATTGCAGGTCCGTTCAGTATCTTCTTTATTTTACATTGCTGTTAATCCACGTTAAAGGTGAAGATGAGACTGTAACATGGTAGTTCCACAAGGCGTAATGTGCAGTAAAGTAAAAACTAAAACAGGATAAGAACAACTCACTCATTTGTCAAATGGCTTAATTTTTGTATGGTTGCAGGGAGGCTGCAGACTCCCTCAGCCAACACTGGGCGAAGGCAGGGTAACACCCTGAACAGTTCTCCAGACCATCACAGGGCCAACACCCCCCAGACACACACACAAAACCATTCAGACTCATGTTAAAGCTAGGGGTGATTTGGAACAGACATTTAGCCTAATGTGCACGTCTTTGGACTGTGGGAGGAAACCGGAGTACCCGGAGGAAAACCACACATGCACAGAAAGAACCTTCAGACTCCACACAGAAACAGCCAGGCATGGGACTCAAACTCAGGACCTTCTTGCTGCGAGGTGGACAAAAGTAAAAAGTGTTATTTAAAAGTATTTTTAAAGTATTTTTCTACACCTCCCCATAGCTGTTCTGGGTAGTGACTACATCAACGCCAACTACATCGACGGATACCGCAAGCAGAACGCCTACATCGCCACACAGGGTCCTCTGCCTGAGACCTTCAGCGATTTCTGGAGGATGGTGTGGGAGCAGAGGACCAACACCATCATCATGATGACCAGACTGGAGGAGAAATCACGGGTCAGTTCTTCACACTCGGCTAAAACCAAAACAAATCAATCCGTCTGTAAATCAAACACCAACAGGACAGCTTCATAGGTTAATGACACTTTAAATTCATTTCAGTTTTAATCTGAATTAATAAATAACTTAATTACTTGTATTAATAATAATTTTTACATTATTCATCATCCGTTTATTTAGTTTGATTTCATTAACTCGACTTAGAGACGACACTGTGAAGATTACTATAAATACCTTATATACTGCTAACATATTGTGGTTGTCATAGCAACAAAGAAACCACAGGTCTTGTAGGAAGGGAGTTGTGAGGCATGAGTTTATTTATTTTAATGAAAAAAATGTATTTATTAAATAAAACATAATCTAGGGCTGGGCAATATATCAATATTATGTCTGCATCATGATTAACAATATCGCAATACAGTTTAATAAGATATCGTTGTGAAATTTTGTTGTTTTTTTTACATTTGTATGAAATAATAATTAGTAATAATTCAATGAATGTTGATTTATTTATTTGTTAAGGTTATTATTTATTTATTTATCGAAGATGCAAGAGAAAAATACTGTCATAGCTTCGCAGTGGTTTCTGTGTATTTTGCACTGTTTTCTGAATTGATTTGCCATCATGTGTTGTGATGTGTGTTGTGTTGTATTGAACCGCACTAAAGTATTGTGATATGATTTTTTTCATATCGCTCGGCCCTGATGTGACCGTATGGTGGATTCCGTGAAGTTTGGTTCACGGTAATGGAGATGTTTATTTAATGTTAATGAAAAGAGTCTGCAGGGTGCTTTTTAAAAGAGAGGGGGGAAAATCAGCATATGTTTATAGCTTGTGATTATTTTGAGTTTATGTAAATAATTAATGGTGTATGGTGAGAGCAGTATACGGAAATCTTCACTGACTGAGATTATAAACGCTCTTGTCGGTGGAGTCAGACTGCTATAAATACATAAATCTCTATAAAGAGGTAAAAAGTAAAAAAGGCTAACGTTTAGCAGTAAAGCTAAGTGGTCTATCGGGTGCGGCGGTGTAATGGCTCATGACACACTTCACTAAAACAAAAAAGGTGCTGCGAGAATTGTTAGTGCGGTGGTGTAAGTGTGATGGTTGTGAAGCTATCCGGAGTGTGAAATGTCACATCTGACAGCCGCTGGGCGTTAGCGCTTCCTCACCCGGAGAAAACGGCGCTGGCGGCTTGGGATGATGGACGGAAGGTCAGATCGGGGATAAAGGAAACCAGGAGGAGGAGAATACAACGGAGTTAAGTGACCAGGCCAAGCGTGATGTTTTGGATCGTTCCCACTGTGAAGTCCTAATACAAATACCACCAATTAAAACACTGATCAGCGCTCGATTGTCCCCTAAGCTGTTTGTTAACTTTAAAAAAACTTGTTGTTTCTATGGTTACAGCTCTGGATCTTTATGCGGAATTCCACTTTACAGTTTTTGCATTTTTTATTTTTTTCACTTCAAAAGTAGCGCTTAGCACAGCTGCCTTACGGCGAGACGGTACTGGGCTGAAGTCACAGGCTCGGCGATGGCGTTTTTGTGTGGATTTTGCACGTTCTCGCCTTGCTTGCATGGGTTTCCTCCAGGTACTCCGGTTTCCTCCCACAGTCCAATGACATGCAGATTAGGCTAACTGGCTGTACCGATTCACCGCTAGGTTTGAGTGTGAAGTTTCGGCCCTGTGATGGTGTACCCTGCCTTACCCAGAATCCGCGACACTAATTAGGATTAAGCGGCTTACAAAATGAATGAATGAATAAAAAATTAAATCATTGTAAATTTGCTGAAGTGTAAAAGTGTGTGTGTGTGTGTGTGTGTGTGTGTGTGTTTTGTTAACGTCACAGGTGAAGTGTGATCAGTACTGGCCGGTGCGTGGAACAGAAACGTTCGGAATGATCCAGGTGACAATGTTGGATACGGTGGAACTGGCAACGTACAGCGTGCGCACCTTCGCGCTTTATAAGGTAAAATAATAATAATAATACTAAAACCTTTCCACCTGTGAGTGCTAGCAGAATAAATAATATTTAAAATTCATCTGTTCCTCCTGGTTCTTCACCCACTGGAGGTTTTTCAGATTTTTACTTCAAACGGAGAAGGTTTTTTTTTACTTTCACTAAAACCCTGAACCTTTTCAATCCTTTTACTTCGTCTCAGAACGGCTCAAGTGAGAAACGGGAGGTGAGACAGTTCCAGTTCATGGCGTGGCCAGATCACGGTGTACCGGAGTACCCCACACCCATCCTGGCCTTCCTGCGCAGGGTTAAAGCGTGTAACCCTCCTGACGCCGGGCCCATGGTGGTGCACTGCAGGTGAGATGACAAGATACGTAACATACGTATCACAAGCCACGTACTCACGTTTTTTAGACTCCAGCTTATACTTCAGATAATTCTTCAACTCTCGAGTCATGATCGGGGTCCGACAGGCATTTACTGTTTACGCTTAAGTAGATTTATGATACAGTTGAATAAAAATACGGAATGGATATATTTTTATTACTGGTTTGCTAATTGATTCACTAATCAGTTATGGCTAAATGATTCAGTAATCATGAGTGATTCAGGTAATTGTAAATGACTCAGTGATTAGGGATTCAGTTCGTCATGAGTGATTCAGTTTGTAATGAGTGATTCAGTTATCATAGATTCAGTAAAAGCTGATTCAGGTGATGATTCAGAAACACTGATGACACATTTAATGTTTTGTTTTGTTTTTGTCCGTCAGTGCTGGCGTAGGTCGCACCGGCTGCCTGATTGTAATCGACGCCATGCTGGAGCGCATGAAACACGAGAAATCAGTGGACATTTACGGACACGTGACGTGCATGCGCTCTCAGAGGAACTACATGGTGCAGACGGAGGATCAGTACATCTTCATCCACGAGGCGCTGCTGGAGGCGGCGACCTGCGGCGTCACCGAGGTCCCGGCACGAAACCTCTACACACACATCCAAAAACTGAGCCAGCCACCGTCCGGAGAGACCGTCACCGCCATGGAGCTCGAGTTTAAGGTCTCTCTGACACATACCCACACACACACACACACACACACCCATACACACTCTCATAACCCTCATGAGTATAGAATGCATTTTTAAAATACCACACAGATGTGATTAGAAATTACACACTTGAAGTGTAGCTCACGGCATCCGTCTGTATGTACAAATTGTTGGTGTGTCCTTCCTTTGAAAGGAAATGATGTAGGATCACCATATTTGGTGGATGGCTCCCCCTCACAGGCGAATACAGGGGATTGTGTATGGGTCACCTTGACCTTATTTTAAGTTCACAAGGTCACTTTCTGTATATTCGCTTGTTCACTAGATGCTTTTTATTTCATCTACTTATATATATATTGTGCCTTGAGTGTTAATTTCTGATAATATTATTATCTATGATCTATTTTTACATCTTTATTTCGATTGTGTTAATTAAAAATGAAAAACCTGGAACAGAATCCAGCGATGTATAAATATAACTTGAGAGCTGTAGCTTTGTTAGAGATTCTTTTAATTAATGAAACTGTGAGAAGGAGGAGTCGGGTCGTTGGTTGCAGATGGGTGCCGTGTTTGTCGAGTCTTGTTAAAATTTATGGGGTTTTTTTTCTTTCTTTTTTTTTTGCGGTGTTGGGGGGTGGGGTATGGGGGGGTGATATGTGAAGAAACACTTTTGGATAGTCGACTCGGCTGTCTGAACTTGACTGTAAACATGAATAAATATTAGTGTTCGGGTTAAACAGCAGTAAGATAAAATCAAGTGAAATGAAATCAGTGGTGTTTATAAAGAAGTGTTTGGTGCAGAAGGAGCGTTCGAGGATCTGAGTTTCACTCCACGCTGCCCATCTGTGCTCTGGTGCTGCCAGTCACGCCTCCGCTCACTGCTCAGCCAACACACACACACACACACACACACACTAGAGTTTAATCTTTCATTTACACTCCGTTACACTTTCCCACACCACTATTCCAACCTGTCGAACACAATCGCAGCTCTCTCTCGCTCTCCTCCCTCTCTCTCTTTGCCTCTTTTTCTCTTTTTTTCCTCTCTCTTCCCCCTCCCCCCTCTCTCTTTCACTGTCTTTTCCCCTCTCTCTCCCCCCTCTTTCTCTCTGTCTCTCTCTCACCTCTTCCCCTCCCCCCTCTCTGTTTCTCCCTC
>JBCNYG010000008.1:9358638-9382670 GCA_039654305.1 Porochilus rendahli | reverse complement strand
CTCTCTCCCTCTGTCTCTCTCTCACTGCCCGCTCTCTCCCTCTCTCTGTCTTTCTCCCTCTGTCTCTCTTTCGCTCGCTGCCCACTCTTTCCCTCTCTCTGTCTCTTTCCCCCTGTACCTCTTTCTCTCTCTCTCTCTCACTGCCCACTCTCTCCCTCTCTGTGTCTGTCTCTCTCTCTACCTCTGTACCTCTCTCCCTCTCCCTCTGTACCTCTCTGTCTCTCTCCCTCTGTACCTCTCTCTTCCTTTGTCTCTCTTTCTCACTGCATGCTCTCTCCCTCTCCTCCCTCTGTCTCTCTCTCCCTCTGGCTCTCACTCTCTCCCTCTGTCGCTCCCTCTCCCTCTGATGCTCACTCTCACTGCTTGCTCTCTCCCTCTGTCTCTCCCTCTCTCTCTCTCTCTCTCTCTCTCTCTCTCCCTCTCTCCCTGCCCGCTATCTCCCTCTCTCTCTCTACCTCTTTCTCTCTCTGTCTCTCACTGCCCGCTCTCTTCCTCTCCTTCTCCCTCTGTCGCTCTCTCTTCCTCTGTCGCGCGCTCTCTCTCGCACTGTTGCTCTCTCTCACTGCTTGCTCTCTCTCTCTCCCTCTCTCCCTCTCTCTCCCTCTGTCCCTCTCTCTCTCCCCCTCAGTAACTCTCTTCCTCTCTCCCTCTGTACCTCTCTCCCTCTGTCTCTCTCTCTCTCATTGCTCACTCTTTCTCTCTCCCTCTGTACCGTTCTCTCTCTCACTCTGTCTCCCTCTGTCTTGCTCTCTCTCGCTATGTCTTTCTCTCTCTTGCTCTCTCCGTCTCCCTCTGTACCTCTTGCTCTCTCACACACACTCTCTTATGCTCGTTCTCATGCTCTGTCTTTTTCACTTTGTCTCTCACTGTCCCTCTTTGTCTTTTTCTCACTCTCTCTGTCTCTCTTTTTGTCTCCCTCTTATGCTCTCTCTCTCTCTCTCTCTCTCTCTCTCACTTTCTTTGCGTCTCTCTCACCCTGTCTCTAACTTTCTGTCTCTCTCTTATGCTCTCTTGCTCTCTCTCTTTGTCTCTCTTATGCTCTCTTTGTCTCTCGCTCTCTCTCTTGCTCTCTCTTATTCTCTCTCGCTTTCTGTGTCTCTCTCTCTCTGTCTCCCTCTTTCTCTGTCTTTGTCTTTCACTTTCTCTCGCTCTTTTTCTGTGTTTTTCTCACTGTCTTTCTCTCTCTCTCTCTCTTTCTCACCTTCTCTCACCTTCTTTCTCTTTCTGATTCAGGTTTTAGATAATATATCCTCAGGATAAAATTCGTCCACGCATTCGTGTGTGTGTGTGTGGAATAGTGTACACGTCGGTTCTGGTTGATGAATGTGTTGCTTTTGAACACTTGTCAGCAGTTCAGGTCGTGTTTTCCTCGACCGTCTTTCTCGTCCTGAACTCGTGTGCAAGAGAAGAAAAAGGCAGCGGATTAATCATAAACAGTTCTATTCTTCAGCGGTGGGTTCTGGGATTATTTTGGAAAATTACGCAGACCTGGGAAGGGCTTTCTTTGAACCTGACTCCTGTTATGCGAGCCCTTTGGCAGGAATTGTAAAGATGAATCGCAACGATTGGCTTTGAAAGGGTGAGTGGGAAGGAAGCGCAACCCTTTCAGTGATGATGAAGAACAAAAGCGAGGGGAAGAAAAAAGTGTGTTTGGTGTGAGCGGCGAGGCGGGGCTTTTAAAGCATCCTGGCGGGTCATCTCGCTCAGACATGTCACTTTCATCTCCACTGAGTTTATTTACTTTAGCGGTCAGATCCATGTGCTTGAGTATGCTGAGCCTTCGCCGGTACTGGGTCTGGTACCAGGCTAGGGGGACCCATGCATGCTTGCTTGTCTCAGCAATACCACGCTGCTGCACTGTGCTTGGCTTCGCAGTGTTTGCCACCTGAGGAAATTTTGTGAAATGTGTTTATTTTATTTGCAAACAACAGCAGGGGCAGATACAGTAACTGAGAAACCACTGGCTGCTGCTCTTGTGTATTTAGAGGTTTTCAGAGTCCTTTTAAATGCAGTTCATCATTCAGCCACTAGAGGGCGAGCTCAGATGTAGTTTCCAGGTGTAATCCCACCGGCAGGAATGTTACGCAGAAAACCCGCCCTGAAGGATGTTAAATGCCTACGCTAAAAGCTTTAAACTGTCGTAGCTATCGAAACTTTAATTTATTTATTTGTTTGTTTTTGGCCATAGAATAAAGTAAGAAAGAAACGAATCATCTTGCTAGACTTTAAATTTCTTTGTTTGTTTCAGAGTAAAAGTCTGTTTGTTTGTTGTACGAAACGGTTGCTTTGTTGTGTTTTGGCAATGATAATTTTTCGATTTTGCATCAATTTGGTTAGTTTATTTAAATAACAGCGTTGATCGAAGTCATATCATTAAACACCGAATAAATATTTAATGACATTATTTCTCAATGTCGTTAAAGACAATTCTTAACAATACGCATATAAAAACTCGTTATGTGTAAGGCAGGATTTACCGTTACTGTCATTATAGTTAGATAGTTAAATTAATTATTCTGAACCAACGCAACGTTTGTGCAGGGAAATGTTTTCCCGGTTGCTATGGCGTCCCTGCTGTAGTTGTGCTTCCTGTAATAAATACAGCTCTGGCTTCTGGAATAATTTTCATTTATCAAGACATTTCTATGTGCAGATTTCTTTGTCTTTTGTTGTCTTGTTTTTTCTTGTGTTGAGTAAGAAAAAGTGAAGCCTGATGAACTTTGTGGTTTTGGATGGTTTTGTCACCCTGCTGATTTTTGACCCCTTTTTGTTTCACAGATTTAGATGTGGAGCCGTCTGTTACTGTACATGTAACTAAAGCTAAACCTGTAGCTAATGTGACTGCAAGTAGAAACACCTCAGGTCTGTGTTGATGATGATGATGATGATGATGATGTTGATGATGGGGCGTGGGTTGGTGCCTATTTAACTTTTAGATCTTTCTTTTTTGGTCGTAGTGTTGGGTAATTTGTTTGTTTTTCGGTGTTGGTGGTGGTTTAGTCTAACACATTCTAACAAACCTTGATTCCTTTCTTGTCTTTTTAAATCTGAGCACTACTAATTCAGTGTATGACTAATCCAGGGACGAAAGGACAAGATCGGTATGGACCCACTAATTCTATCACCAGAACTTCTTTACCTGTGATTGGTATGATTCAGGGTTCAATATTTCCCATAATGCTCTGCACCAGGAGCTCTCAGTCGGGTCTAACTGATGGTTTTGTCTTTCAGGGACGGAAAAGGTGGACGTCATCTCCAACGCCAACTCAGGTACAGGCTAATCTGCCTCACCCTGATCCAAAACTAGGCATGTGCTGAAATTCAAAGGAAAATAGTTTTTCGAAAATGTTCTAAAAATTCTGTAACTAAACTCAGCGAGTTCTGTTACACAGTATTTCATTATATTCAAGGTTTGACTTTATCACATGGGCAGTTACTTACTTAATGATTTATTAATGAATCTGAATGAATATGTATCAATAATCCAAAAAAAGATTTAAACAAATTGTGAGCCAATCAGGAGCCGGAGTCACTACATACCACGAGCAGGGTATCTCACGGTTAGTGAGTGAATATTTGTGAACATATTTGGAGGTTCTGTCTGTTTGTATATTGTGAGGAAGCTCCAAGAAGGTACCGCCTTTAAAAGTGTCTGAATGAAGGCGACTGTCCCTGTACCGCATGGTCCAGTGGACACGCCGTTTGTTGCATGCACTCTATCGTGATAGTGTAAGTGATTATCGGCACATGTATAATCCAAGCTCATTCTGTTGGGTTTTCTGTTTCTGCAGATGATAATGTCCTCCGATAAACACGACTGTTTATTTATGTGCCGCTTATACGCTTAATTTTTCACAACATTTCAGCCTCTTCACCTGACCTGAACCTTTAAACTAACCATCGGTCCCCTGCTAAAACAGCTCCAAAGGCGCGATATGGTTAATTCCATGAATAAAAGCTGAAGTTGTTTTTCTGGATGTTATTGCTTAATGTTTGTCTACTGATTCCAGAAGCACACAGGGTCACGGTGTTTGTCTCGCCACAGCGCTCTTCTCTTTCCAAGACTTTCTCAAACCACTTGAGCTGAAAAAAAAGTCTTCCAGTAACAAATGATAATGTTTCAAACAGGTAGCCGTAACCCCCGAATTCCTCCGAACTCTAGGACAAACCCTAATGTATTTTCATTAACTTTCTGACCAACTACTGGCCTTTTAAGAGAAGACTGTTGCTAGCTGGCTAAGTAACAAAAAATGCTTGTTAACAATTTTCATGCTAACTCATCATAACATCCCACAAAGGGTTTTAACACCCCATTAGCATCGATCTTGCTAGCATTAACGCCGTTCACTTTGCCAGTTCCTTAAGGAGCTTGAGTTTGAAGTGTGGGTCCAGTGTGAGTTTGCTAATGCTACTAGGTGATTAGCATGTTCTCTTAAATAAAATATTAAAGTGACTTCACATGTACACGAAACCACACTAGAGTATCAAAGCATCCACGTTTACTTATCCACTTAGGAATATGCGGAGTTGGAGCTATGTAGGACTCTGTATGATAGGGTTACCTACCGTGAAAATGTACGAACAGCAAGAAAACAAATGAACTACAACTTAAACCTAAATCATAAATTCAGGTTGTAGCTATGAGGATCATTGTATAATTTGGTTACCTACAATTAAAACATTTAGAAAAAAAAATAAATAAATAAAAAAAAATATATATATATATATATGTATATATATTTTTTTAACTTAAAAAACAAAAATCCTAAAACTTAACCCCAAACATAAATTCAGGATGTAGCTATGTAGGACTGTGTATAATTTGGTTACCTAAAATTTTAACTTTTTACATTTTTATTTTAATTTCTAAACTAAAACTTTAATCATAAATTTAGGTTGTTGCTATGTGGGTCTATGTATAATGTGGTTACCTACAATTAAACCATTTTTATTTAATTTGCTTTAATTTTCATACTAAAAATTTAACTTCAATCAAAAAGGTTTATTAAGTTTTAAAGTTTTTTTTAGCTATGAAGGAGTATGTATCATTTGTTTACCTAAAATTAAAATGTTTTAATTTTAAACTTTTTAATTTTAGTTTTGAAACTTAAACCGTTGAGAATTTGCAAAAATTATTATTTTTTTCTTAAAACAAACTATTAGCAAAAAACTATTTTTTGAGATTGAATTTGTGTAGACATTGTGACTGGAAAATTTTAATGTTGTTTTTTTAATAACTTGGAATATTAATAGTGACCTAAAAATATGTTATATGGAGTTTGATGGTGTCTTGTGATTTAGCAAAACCATAAATTATTTTTTCCAACCAAACACTTATTATAATTATTGTTTGTTGTTATTGTTTGTTTGTTCTCCCTCTGCTGTGATTCTTCAATCTGTAGCTTCTACTGTCTTTAGCGCTGCAATCCTGCTACGTTTAATCTGCAGCTTCTTCTCTTTTCCTCTGCAGAGATTCCTTTTTGAAAAATGAGCACTGCGTCTTTCTCCAGCTTTTTTCTCCTCCTCTTTCCCCTTTTTTCTAGTTTCTATTTCTATAACTGTAAAGATATTGTAATACGGTGCCTTACAGTTCATGCTACTGTGTAATTAGTTTGTGTGGTATTTTATTGCATGTCTGATTTATTACCTGCTGTTGAAGTCATTTTTAAATACTTTCTTCATTTGTTTTAGCGCTGCTGTGCTTCATACCAATGCTGAACTCTGAGTTGGATTATGTCCATGCTAAGTCGCTAATCTTTCATCTTATTTTGAGTAGAACAAAAAACACAAGCCTTTTTCTTGGCATTGCACGTTTTCTTTTTTCTGAACTTGGAGCTTTATATGCAGAGCATATATGATTTGTGGTTCGATGGTGATTAGTATGCTAGCCGGCTGATACTAACTCTGCTCCTGTCACCTGCACCTGAAGCTTCATGACCTCATCACAGCAGAGGGTTCCTCTTCGCTAGCACTAACAACAACAACATCCATGTTAATCGCGTGAATGAAGGCAAGACGTGTCGGCGTTTGCCTTCATTCAGCCTGCAATTAACTCGTCCTCATTGAGTGTCTTCTCTCTCTGCAGCACTCGATAGCCAGGGTTTTCTCCTGACACTTGATGGAAAGCTGTAAGTCAGTTTACTTTATTTTATTTTATTATTAACACTTTGTAACTGTCTGATTTGTTTTAATTAAATATGGTGGGATTTAGCATTAGCATGACTATTTTAGACATCTGAGTAGCTAATCGTATATAATCACCCCGCTAGCGGCTGTTAGCCAGAATCAGTTATTTAAGCACAGGTAAAAAGTAAACAGGCCAACTGAACATGCGGAAGCTTCCGTGTTGTAGCTGTCTTCGATGTTGTGTTGCATTGTAAAGATAAATAATAAAAGTCTAGCTTTAAATCTAACACAGTTAGGCCACAGTTTCTGTTTTTATTGCTACTGTCAGACTTTTCAAACCAAAATAATTTTGTTATTAGTCAGACCAGGTTTATTTCCCCAGTGGTACAGGAACCAATCAGACCACTGGGTTCTCTTCTCAAAGCCACAGCAACCAGTCAAACCACTGGGCTCCCTTCTCAATGCTACAGAAACCAATCCGACCACTGGGTTCTCTCTCCCGCTCTCTCTCCTCTTTCTCTCTCTCTCTCTGACTCTTCTTGATTTTTGGATTTTTACCCTGAACTTGACCTGCTGTTGTTACGAGATGTTTGCTTTCTTTGGACACTTTCTTTTTCTCTCGTCCCTTCATCGTTTCGTCTTCATGACCATCAAACCAGCCTCATGCTTTTAACCAGCTCTAACTTGGTGCTGCTGAGCATGTTCTTGACTTGGTGGTGGTTTGGATCTCGGTTTATTCCTTATCTTCTCATGTTCTGTGTGATACCTCCTGCTGTGGATATTGATCTGGTGAGCTCTGCACTTTACGGTTGAAAGTTCTCTGTTCATCCTCATGTCCTGATCTGTAATCCAACCGATGTCTTCCTGCTTCTTCCAGACATACCAGTAGATTTGGCCCTGTGTAATGTTTTCCTCTGTCTCTGATTAATTCATTCCGATTTTCCAGTCTCATGATGGCCTGCTTTACATATACCGGCTCTTCAAACTGAGAGACTCCAGATGCAAATGCCACACATGGAAATGACTCGAGATCTTTTATGTTGTCCCATGCGCATGAATGCAACATTAGTAATAATACGCCAGGCAGCCAAGTATCCAGCTGTTATTAGTCGATTGAAAGCAGGATAAGATTCCTATAATACTGTTCTAAACACGGGTTAAACTGGAATTTGAAAGGTGGCGGCGATCTGGGACGAGTTCTCACGCCAGTGATCATTGAGTCGACAGAAATGTGGAGATTTCAGTGAGAAGTTCCCTCAAGATCATAACGAATCCTCCAAGTTCGCTAAAGATCATCACAAGTCCATCAAGCTCCCTCACGATCATCTCGAATCCATCAGGTTCCCTCACTTTCATCACAAATCCACCAAGCACCCTCAAGATTGTCATGAATCCATCAAGCTCCCTCACGATCATCACAAATCCTCCAAGTTCCCAAAGTTCTAGTTACTTGTTCTTTTTGTTCTTGTTGATTGTTTAATAGTATATTTCTTTACATCTTGGACAGTCGCACTAAGCATGTCACGGCATATTGTACTGTGTATAATTTGTACATCACAAATAAAATTTGAATTTGAATTTGAATTTAAAGATCATCACAAATCCATCAGGTTCCCCCAAGATCATCTCAAATCCTCCAAGTTCCCTCAAAATCATCACGAATCCACCAAGTTCCCTCAAGATCATGATTTTATCAAGTTCCCTTAAGATCGCCACAAATCTGTCAAACCCCCTCAAGATTGTCACAATTCCACCAAGCTCCCTCAGGATCATCTCAAATCCACCGAGCTCCCTCACGATCATCACGATTTGGTCCCATCCTCGTCACGATTTTCTCAAATTGCGGAGACTGCAGACATCGTGCCCCCAGTGTGAACCCAGGGCTAATGTATGAATTTCAGTGCTCAATTTCAGACAGTTGCCCTGTCAAAGATTCACACACTACACAAGTAACTACATTAAAGTAAGCGATCGCAAATGCACGAATTGGAACTGCGGCGATAAGCACAAGTTATTTCAGGCTTCATTCCAGACCATTCAGTCGAACTGCAAACCCTGGTGATAAAGACATTTACATTTACGGTAGCGTTGTTCGTATTTACAGTAGATCTACCTGCTGAAACTGTCAGGAAAACGAAACACGTTTCACTCGTACTGTGATATTGATATGTACACTATGTTGCCAAAAGTATCACTCATCTAAGTAATTGAATTCAGGTGTTCCAATCCCCTCTATGGCCACAGGTGTATAAATGTAAACCCCTGGGCATGCAGACTGCTTCTACAAGCATTTGTGAAAGAATGGGTCGCTCTCAGTGCTCAGTGAATTCCAGCGTGGGGCAGTGATAGGATGCCTCCTGTGCAACAAGTTCAGTCGTAAAATTTCCCCACTACTAAATACTCCGCAGTCGACGGTCAGAGGTATTCTAACAAAGTGGACGCGATTGGGAACGACAGCAACTCCGCCACGTAAAACAACACAGCGGAGTCAGTGGAGTCTGCGCATAGTGCCCAGAGGTCTTCATCTTTCAGCAGAGTCAACCGCTACAGACCTCCAAACTTCATGTGGCCTTCAGATGAGCTCAAGAACAGAGCGTAGCGAGCTGCATGCAATGGGTTTCCATCGCCGAGCAGCTGCATCCAAGCCATACATCACCAAGTGTTATAGCTGCAAAGGGAGGGTTGAGGCCATATTAAACCCCATGGATTAAAAAAGGGATGTTACTTAAGTTCATATGAGCGACTCATATAAGGCAGATGAGTGAATACTTTTGGCAATATAGTGTATATTGTAGCAGTCAGTCACTCGCCCGTGTGTGAGGTGTTAGGACGTCCAGTCTGAAGTCTCCGTGTGTGGTAAGTGTGTTTATGTTTAACCTCCGAAACTCTTCTCGTATCGGTGTCAACGCAGCTTATCAGAGCAGCCGTGTCCATCCACACCGCACACTCGCGCCATAAGCAAAGCCTCGCACAAGTTTATATTTCAGTTCACGCCCAGCATCACGCGTTTCATCGCTTCTCGCGTTTAAAGACTGGAAATCTGTCAGCTGAAGTCAAACACAACGTCTTTCTGACTGTTCACTTCATCAGAACGAATACTTCAGGACAATCTGCTATATTCGGGTCACGGGAACGCTTCGGGTCAATCTGCTATCTACGATATCATCAGTATCACCATAAATGATGTCGCAATAACTTTTATGTGATACATCGATTACTGACTTATTTATTGCTGTGTTATTTCTTAACAGCAAACATATAAGGTGTACAGAATTTATTAAAATATTCAGTTTTATTTAACTTTTTTGGACTTTTTAATGTAAAATGGTTTTACTTTTTTTGTCAATTTGACTTAAATGCTTCAGCTTCAGTAATAGTTTATTAATTAAATGGTAGCACTAAGGATTTTTTGTGTTTAAACAATTCTACATATCGTTCTCTATAGGTTAGGTATCGTAGAAAAGTATCCTGATATGGTATTTTGGTCATATCATCCATTCCTCCTGCCTAGCTAGCTGGATAAAGTTTCCTTGTATGTGTGTCATCATTTTTATTTGAAAGTAGCTTTTGTGTCACACAGCAAAACCATTTGTTTGTTTTCTTTTTTTCGAACAGATTCTATCTTTTGAGGCTGTTTGGTGTCTGTTTTTTTATACTGATACCGCGCTATAGTTAGCTTTAACTTTGATCAGCTTTAGCGGAGTTGACTTTTCCCATGGTGGTCCAGCTAGTGCGTGTCCGTCCTCGCCCACTTCTGTCTCACTGTTCCTGACCACCGCGCACGCACACATACACACACACACTCACACTAAAGCGCGTCGTGCACACACTACAGCGCTGCTCAGCCTCATGCTCGGCGGCTCGCTTGTCTCCCCCGCGCTCTGTTTATTTAAACTGCTCACGTTGTGTACTGCATGTTATTAATGACTTACAAGAATTTCAGTTTCGTTCTCCTGAGTCCTTTTTATTTCTTTTTTCTTTCTGAACCAGACATGTCTTTAAATATTTAGGAGTTGTTGTGCTTTGTCGTACAATTCTCAAAATTGCTTTGCTCTCTCATGTATTTAATAATGATTTTTGAAGAGTTTTTTTTTTCAGTCAGTCACCAAACTTCAAAACTCTTATTGATACATTCTTCCTGTTTCAACTCCATGAACCAAATCTAAAATATTGGCATCTCTTTAAGAATTTTGCCACTGATGTTTCATCAACCAGAGAACGTAAAGAGACAGTAAGATGTAAAAAAGAGTCCTTTGTTTATCTTAATTTTTGTTTATATGAAGTTGATTTGTCAGGGTTAATGTCCAAAGGCAATGCTCTACTCCATACACAATGTACAAGGCAAAGGTGATGTACGTAAATATACAGTGGGTATAGAAACGCAACCCGAAATGAAGAAACAATCAAAAACAATTCCAGCAGTATTCAGTTTAACTTTCACCAGAGGTGAGAGATATTATAATAATAATAATAGCAACAGTTCAGGGGAAAAACAGAATCACTGAGACAGTGCGGTCAACTTCAGGTCATTGTCATGTTGGAAGGTATTTCTTCTATCATGTATCAGCAGGTTTTCCTCAAGAATTTAACGGGTATTTGCCCCATCCATTGTCCTCCTCTCTTGAAAAGATGCCCTGCTGCAGAGAAACACTCCCAAATCAGGATACCACCACCACCACCACCACCACCACCATGCTGTACTGTCGGTGTGGTATTCTTATGATGGAGAGCTGGATTGACTTTTCAGATTAACAGCCTCATCTTTCAGCCTCAGAATTTTCAAGGAGCCTTTCCCGAGGAGTGGCTTTTTCCTGCAACGCTCCCATAAAAGCCACATTATATTACACCTGCACACAATGACCACTCTTTGCCAAAAAAATCCTGTTACCATTTCAAAGGTACCATACCCCTCTTGGTAGCCTCTCAGACCAATTTTCATCCACAACTTCCCTGAGATGCTGTAACAGTGCCTTGCCACCCATAGTTAATTGTTTTCTTTGAGTTACAATTTTGAACAATATATATTGAAAACAGCTGTTTTTTTTCTGTTACCCATGATTGCAGTTAATCATAGATTGTAGCCAGTTAGCTTAATGTGCAATAGAGAAGGTGATTTAGTTACACCAGATTTTTACAAGGTTTACAAGGATTATTTACCTTTTTATTTATTTATTTTATTAAAAATAATACTATTTTACTAATCCTTTAAACATTTTAGGAATATTTTTATCCTTGTGTACACTTACTTTATTTAATTAATACTTTGTGGTTTTATTTTACTTAATTAAAAACTTTTTTTTTTTCATTTTTATTTAATTATCTCATGCAGCTTATTGTTACAGCTGAAGATTTTATACTTATAATTTTATTATGTGAATAAATTTGTCTTTCAGTAGATAATTTGAGGTTGTTTTTTTAATGTTGAGCGGTTGTTGTGTGCAGTCCACTGGAGTTGGTGAAGCAGTATGAGAAACTCGGCAAAGGAGCCTGTAAACCACACTATGCCGCCGCCAAGATGGCTGCGAACTTTCCAAAGTAAGAACTGCTTTATATAAATTTCTGCCTGTGTTTATCTGTAGGGTTCCGCAGAATATACCATTTCAAATTTGTTTGTTGAGAAATAAATTTTGGGATTAAGAAGGGGGGAAAAAGAGAGCATATAAAGAGAAAGTAAGCCGTAAATGTCGATGTTTAGCACATGATCCTAAACAAGAATTTTGGATTAACATGATTTCTTTTTTGTGTGGGTTTTTCTTTTTTTTTTGGTCTTTGTCGTTGGGATCCAGACTTCCTGTGTTGACAAAAAGTCATGTCTGCTAACTGTACACACGTCGCTACTTTACTGCCTCAACATAGCGTCAACATCTACCAGACCGCACATCACAACCAGATGTTGAGCACTTATATCAAATATGTCTTTAAAACAGAACAGAAGAAGTTCCATATGATCGTTTGTTTTACCCAGAAACCACATGAGCAGCTAATCGCATTTTAGCTTGCTAATCATTCAACACTAATCACAATGCTTTTTTTTTTTACAAAGAACATTCTTCAGGCCGCGTCTATTTCATAGTTGGTCATGGAAATGGATTTCTGTCTACTAGCCCTATTCAGATGGGGTTTGTGTTATACGTGGGGGATAATTTATAGTGTTTAATCCAATGCTGTCATTTCTTATGGACTGCTTATTGATTTATGTTGTGAAATTTTGTTCTATTTTAATGTGTATAAAACATGTATTATAAATAACTCATACACCCTTTCATGTTGGTATAATGGGGAAATTTTGGGAGTTTTTTATATTTTGGTGCTATATTTCCTCTTTAATATAAAGACATGCCGAGAAAAGCTCACTTCAAACTTCCACCAAGCCTACTAATTCCCCATGTTAACTAAAATGCCGTCTAAAGAATCCAGAATTTGATTTGGATCATCTAGAAATTCTAACAGAGTCTTCCTTGTCCAAAGCTTTGCCTCTGGTAGAAATTTCATCAAATTCCAAACATAACTTTTTGCGTAATCCTGCTAACAAACACACAAACTGTAAGTACAAATACGAAGGAAAAATAAACATTTTTACAAGGGTGTTCAGAGAAGTGAGGTGTCCGAGGGTTTTAGCTAAGCTACTGAGATACTAGCGAAGGTACAGCCTACAAACTTAATCATATGTCACGTGACCCAACAAGCGTCAAGTGCCTCTGACCTGTCAGGCCACGCCCCCTTCCTCGATCATCTGTCATAAAGCACAGAGTATTTTTGTGTCCATTCAAGTAAAGTATACATCGCATACGCATCACTCTTCTGGCGTGATGATTGTGTGCATCATGAAGACACGCCCATCTCTGTGAGGTTTTTCTTCCTCGTGGAAAGATGTGTCCGGAAAACAAACCTCGCCCAACTGGTGTTAAATTTGTTCAGAGCCTTCTTTATATCCAGGGACTCTTTCCTTCACATGTTCTGCGTTTCATTGTTCCATCACGCTCCTCACAAGACTTTCCCTCCTAAATCTGAGTCGATGCGTGACCTTCATGAACAACCGCCACTTTCCTGTGGATTTCTGAGTCAACAGGACTTCTATTGTCGGTGTCCCGTGATGAAAGCCGTCTGTCATTCGGCTACTGTGGAGGCGGGAATGAGTCAACGTCCTCCACCTAATCAGATCTTCAGATCACTCGATGATGCGTGATGATGTCACCCATCTCCATTTGTTCCCCATCTTTAGATTGTTCATCAACGGCAGACCGCTATTCCTACTGTAAAGTCAAGTTGTTTGTTTGTTTATCTTGCTGCAAGTCAGCGAGATGTTTTTTTTCAAGAGCTTTATTTTTCTCTGATCGCTTCGGGATTGCTTGAAGATTAACTTTATAAGGGTCATGTGACATCATTTCAAATTCAAATTTTATTTGTCACATGCAAATTATTCACAGTACAATATGCAGTGAAATGCTTTGTACGACTGTCCAAGATGTAAAGAAGAGATATAAAGAAGAAATATCGCTGAAGAAATATCATTGCGGAGTTGGTGAAAGATCTTCCTAACTGGAACACGGTACCCGTTTAGTGAGCGCTGTTTGGTTCTTTGTTGTTTCTTTCCTTCAAGCAATTTGTTTCAGTAATGCTAGATTGCACCATCAACCAAAGAGGGCAAAGGTCACCACATGCTCCCTGCGAGACATGTGACATGTCAGGAATGTCGTAGTATACACTGAGAGAAGTTATCCATCCTCTGGTACATGAGCTCATAGGCACCCATGATTGGCTACCTTTGCTGTGAGTGACAGGGAAGAGGTCATATTCTGTCCCCCTTTGCCCTCCCTCTCTCTGCCTCAGAGCTGTGAGGTGGTGTCACCTGGAACCCGAATGTGCTTTTCTGCTATGGCACTCAGGAGCAATGCTAGATTGAGTTTTGAGTGAGAAATTGGTGGAGTCGTTTATTTCTTCTAATTAATATTCTTCTTTATACTAATTTTAGAAACTTCATTGAATATCTTGGAACTCAGGACTGATCTGAACTACTCTCTCTCTCTCTCTCTCTCTCTCTCTCTCTCTCTCTCTGTCTGTCTCTCTCTCTGGCTGTGTGTATCCCTTCATCTGTCTGTCATTCTGGGTGTCTCGCTCTCTATCCGTCTGTCCTTATTCCTTTATCTCTCCATCTTTTTGTTTTTTGCTCACTTTTTCCCTCTGTCTGTATCCCTTTGTCTGTCGTTCTGGTTTCTCATTCCCTCTGTCTGTCTGTCTGTCCTCCTTTCTGATAGTGTTTCCATCTCTCCCTGTGTGTATCTGTGGTAAAATGTTTCGGTTGTTTAGTGTTTGGGTATTCTGCTTTCACAGATGAAGGCATGAGTAAAACTCTCTTCTGGTGAGTGAATCCCGGTGTAGCGGGTGAGTCCGCGTCCTTGTGTAACGTGGGTTAAATCTGTGTTTTGATAAGGATCATAGCAGACCTGCTACTTGTTTAAGTGAGTTTATTCACTGCAGCCTGTTAGCCCTGGAGCCACGCTGTATCCATTTCCTGCTCTCTTTCACTCTCTCTCTCTCTCTCTCTCTCTCTACACGATGTGGCTGATGAATAAGCGAATGAGACTCAGCCCAGCGTTAGTTAAGTTAATTCCTTGGCCTGCTCCTGGAATCCAGTTTATTTTCAACACCTCCCCTTCTCCGCTTTCCCAAATTGTTTGCATTGGAGTCTTAAATCAAATGTCTCGGGTGAACTTGAGCGGGCGGTTATAAAAATACAGGCCTGAGTGAGAGATAGGCGTGAGGAAATGAGCACAATGTGCCCAGGCCTCCTGTTCACCAACCCTTTATGACATGTAGGGCTGTGTGTGTGTGTGTGTGTGTGTGTGTGTGTGTGTGGACTACTGCTTTCAGACCCCCGTTATTTATAATGTGGGTTTGCCCGAGTCCCAAAAGCCACGCAGTAATTAATCACAGTTTGTTTTGGTAAGGTCTCGCGGGGTCTGTTCATGTCAGGTGATATGAGGCGGCGAGCGCCCAGCTTGACCGCTTCTCTTTCTTTTCCGCCCATACTCTAGCACATGTTCTGGCCTTTAAACAATTAGTAAAATGAAAAAGTCACACTTTTATCTCACTCGGTTACCCACACTTGCCCGGAGTTGTGTTTATCATCGCCTTTGCTTCATTTCCTGTCGCTACACTCAGACTTTTTTTTTTTATATTAATTAAATTAATAAATTTTTTTCTTTTTTACATTTATGATGAGAAATAAAACTGATACAGAACACCACGTCTTCAAGTGTTTTATTTGTTATTTCTCTTGTACCACAATGGTAAGAGAGGTTATATAATAGAATATGTTTAGAGATTATATAAAATATAACAAGCTTATGTTTTATAGCAGTGATAAGTAGTCGCTTCATCGCCGTCCTGTCTTCATTAATAAAGACAAAACCAGAAGCTTTTCAGGTGCCAGAGTGTCCAAAAATAATGTTTAAACTATTGTGTGAGTGTGTGTGTGTGTGTGTGTGCATGTGTGTGCGTGTTTGATCCTCTGCTGTACTTGATGTTCTCTCGGGAAACTTTAAAGAGCTGATGTGATGCTTTAGACAACTTTTTTTACACCCATAAATGTTGTTCCAGTGTTGAATGTCTGTGTTGAGGTCCATTAGTGCTCCCTTCACGAATAAAAATAAAGACATCTGTAATAAACCTTTCATCCACATACTTCCACAAACATGCCAGCTGTGAAGGAAATCTCATTCATTCATTCATTTTCTAAGCCGCTTTACCCTAATTAGGGTCGCGGGGAGGCTGGCGCACCTCTCAGACAACTCTGGGTGAGGGCAGGGTACACCCTGAACAACTCGTCAAACCATCACATGGCCAACACTCACACACAACTGCTCACTCACACTCACACCTTGGGGTGATTTGGAACAGCCTATGCATGTTTTCCATCTGCGGGAGGGAACCGGAGTACCTGGAGGAAACCCACGCAAGCTCCGAGAGGAAGCATCGTCGTTCTGAAATACATTTGGAAGCGTAGATAGTTAGTTCTTTTACTTGGATCTCTTTGTTTGGACTTATTGCGGACACAAACAAATCAGTCTTCGTGCGAACCGCCATTTTTCTTTCGTTACCGTCCAGTTCACTCCGATCCCCTCCCAGCCATTCTGTATCAAATGTTTGTTCCAGTGTTTGGGCGAAGTAACACCACACAGATGTTTATAACTTCTTTAAAACCTCTCGTCAGAAAGTCCCGCTATTGTTACAGTACCTGAAGACGATCTCGCAGTGTCGGGGTAAACCGAACGATCCGGAATCCAGAAAGACCAGACGCCCACAGTGGGACGATATTTTACAGAAGCTGCGTGTAGAGCGAGCACATGGAACCACTCTGGGGGGTGGGGGGTGGGGGAACTCTCTGGTTCATCTGGAGCGATCCGAGCTTTTACGTTATACAGAGAGACGTTTATCGTTTATCAGAATCCTGTCAGAAACATTTCATGAAGTGGATAAACGAGGCGAAGCATGAGCCCGTACACTCGTCTGATTTTAGGAGCTGTTAATCTCACTTCTTCTGTATTTACACTCGTCCATCAGTGAGTTCACACTCCGACAACACGCTCCTGGATCTAAACCCTGAGAAGAAAGCTGAGACGGAGAAGCGAGAAAGACGAGGTTTCCTGAGTAAAGAAGAGCAGGAAGCGAATGCAGAAAGGAAATCCGAATTGGAAACTGGATCAAATCCAATGATCACACTGCACCGCGCGCACTGGGCGGGGTCGACTCAAACACTTCCTTAAAAATTTCCTATTTGATTTCCTTTAAAAGTTCTGGAAACCCTAATGTGCCAGGAATAAAGGATCGGTGCGGGGACGCGGGTCAGAGGTGGCGCATCCATCCTGCGCTGGGTTTCCAGGAGCGTGTGTGTGTGTGTGTGAGTGAGTGATTGATTTGTACCACTTCAACCTCATCGTTTTTAACCCTGGCCACAGGGTCATGGCGGAGACAAGACGAGCCAGAAATGTTAACCTCTTACAGAAAAACTGCTCCGCTAAAGACTCAGCAGGCTCCAAGCGTCTGGCCCGCGACGGCGTCTGGCGATCGGCCACAATGTGAACAACTCTTCGATTAAATCAACAACAACCTTTAAGGGTTATTGGAATTGTTTATGTTCATCCTGTGAGATCAAATAAAGATAAATCATTTGAATTTATTTCTTTACGTTCTCACACCTGACTTCACAAACCGGGACGCGTTCTGGACTCATTCGTGAGGGCGGGGCTAATAATGCCAGGTTTGCAATGTTGACATTGAAGAGCTTCCGAATTCATTTGCGTGAAGGTGGCTGCTAAAACTCGGGAGAGCGATATATTTTAGGATGTCGTGTTCCGTCTCCTCCACCAACCAGAACAATCCTTTCCCTTCCTGTCCCTCCCATCACTGAAAGCGGAAACAGGAAGTAGCACGGTGAGTCGTTGGACCCATGACGTAACACGTGTCAGTAACTGAAGTGAAGAATTGTAAGTATTCATAAAATGGATTGGTTAAAGCAAGCCCCAGGCCTCTGTTTTCAAAAGGAAGCCTCAGTACACCTGAGTACGACGCAGCTCGAAGCAGCAGACGGAAACCAACACGGAGTTTCCGAAAGAGAAAGGAAGCTGGGCATCAGTTTCACATCGTACCATACTTTGACCTGTGACTTGCTGTTAGCATGAAGCGTTTCATTCACAAACCGAATGAACACAAAGGACTTTCTCTCTCTGGGTTCTTCTCAGAACCCTTAGATCGCATCCTCTCTCTCTCTCTCTCTCTCTCTCTCTCTCTCTCTCCCCCCCCTTCCTCCCTGTCTTTCTTTCTCTCTCTTTCTCTGGGAAAGATACGTAATTCTCTCTCACCTTTTCATTCTGAGGAAGATCTATCTATTTCTCTTTATCTCTCCCTTTCTCTTGGTTTCTCTCTGAGGAGGATCTGTTTCTTTCTCTTCCTCTCTCTCGCCCTCTCCCTTTCTTTCTGTCCATCTGAAAAAGCTTAATTTCTCTCTGTCTCCCTTTCTTTTCTCTCTAAGGAAGATCTGTCTGTCTCCCTCTCTCTCCATTTCTCATTTTCTCTCCGCCTTTCTCTCTGAGGAAGATCTCTCTCTCATTCATTTTCACTGTCTCCTCCTTTCTTTCTCTCTGAGGAAGATCTATCTCTCTTCATCTCTCTCTCATTCTCACTGTCTCCTCCTTTCTTTTCTCTCTGAGGAAGATCTCTCTCTTTATCTCTCTTTCTCTCTCATTCATTCTCACTCTCGCTCTCCCTTTCTTTTCTCTCTGAGGAAGATCTATCTCTCATTTATTCTTTCTCCTCCTTTCTTTTCTCTCTAAAGAAGATCTCTCTCTATCTCATTCATTTATTCTTTCCCTTTTTTTTATCTCTCTCGCTCCCTTAATTTTTCTCTCTGGGGAAGATCTCTCTCTCTCTCTCTCTCTCTCTCTCTCTCTCTCTCTCTCTCTGTGTGTGTGCTTGTTTTTCTTGTTAGAAGCCGTACAGGGCGGACTCAGTAATAAAGTGGGTTTATCGTATCACTCGCAGGGTGATGTGTTTACTGAAGGACGGGACGATGACGTGTAAATGAATACCACAAAGGTCTGATAATAAATTTGGACCTCAACATTTTTCACCATAAAAATCACAAATTCACTGAATTCTTTCAAACCTCTTTCAGTCCTTAAGGTTCTCCAACTGTTCTCACAACCCTGGAGATGCCAGTGTTCTGCTTGTTTTATTGAGTGTTTGTGTGAATGACGTGTGAACGGAGCACATGCATTTCTCACGTCTCGTTTTTTCCCCCACTTCACAGGTTTGCTAAGGTAAAGGCAGCGCCCATGTTCCTCGACCCCAACTTTAAAAAATTAGAGCTTCCCGACTACTTGCCTCCATTTGGATTTAAAGAACAAGGTATGTGTGTTTCTTATTTTCTTGTTTATTTATTTTATTTAGATTTTGTTTTGTCTGTGTTGTGTGAATTTCTCAGTGTTATTTGTACTTGGGTTCTGTTTTGTTTTTTGTTTGTTTGTTTTTCTTTACCAAAAATAGAGTGAATTTTTTTGGATTAAAAGAAATAATAATAAAATTTAAGAAAGAACCAAAGGGTAACTCCGCTGAAAGGGCTGTCGAAGAATGAAAAACGAATGTTAGCGTTTAGCGAGCATAGCGTCATGCTACCTGGGCACCCAAGCTCAGTTGTAGTTTAAGCTTTAATTTTTAAACAATGTTTATTTTTTTCTGAGTAGTGGCTTTAAGAGCTCCATATGCAGGGTTAGGTAACGCAGACCATCGTCATCTTTCTATCTTCAAAGCGCAAGAATGTTTCTCCTTAAAACGTCCCTCCTGAAGAAAGGCGCTATTGTGGCGATCCCTTTCTGCCTCCGCGGGTTGAGGTAATGCCGTATAAATCCGTAGACCGGCTCCGATTGTTACTGTGAATGCGTATTTTATCGTCATCCACAGCTGCTTGGAAATCTCCGATTAGATCCGATCTGGAAAGATAGCTGGAATTTGAGCAGCCGGTCACGTTTTCCAGCGCAGGAGGACGAACCGGAGTGAATGTGAGCTTTGTGTGGCGTCGAGGGCCCCGACACGTCGGCATAGACGGAGGCTTTGTGAAGAACGCCTCCTGCCGTGTTTACATTACCGCTGGTTTGTCTGTTCTCCACGCACCGTGGGATCGATGTGGCTTTCCTTTGAGCTTCATTCACTCGGAGATACGTGCGGGCTGTGAATAGACGACCACAAAGCACCCTGGGACGAGATAAAAATAGATACTGCTTTGCTGCCAGTTTTAGCGTAAACGCTTTCCTTTTATCCGCCCACGGCTGGGAGTTCTGCTCCGAAGTGGAAACATATCCACAGGTAACTGAAGTCAGGTGAAAGGGAAAGAGAAAGTGCGTGGGAATTTAGTTCAGGCGTTAACTTTCAGTCAGTCGGCTGGACAGAGGAAAAACACGACCAGAACATTACGGGAGGAGATTTTAACGACGGCGTGTACCATGAGGTTTCGATTGGAAGGTGAAAGAAGCAAAAAGCAAATCAGAAGCTCGATGATCCTTATATGGAATAAAATCTACGTCTCCTTTGAAAAAAACCATGACGTGTTTATTTTTCATTATTTTGGACACGTTAACTCATCACACTTTATCAGTGTGTTGTTTCCTGTACCACACCTGAGGCTTTCTTTCTCGCTGCCCAGCATCCTTTCTCTCAGTTTTAGGGGCGCGCTTAGCGAACACACACACGTGCACGCTAACGGCAGTACGGATCACCTGTTGTGCGAGGTCATTGTTCGTGTTGTGGAAGTTCCATGAAACAGCTTCACTCTTCTTCTCGCTTATGTTGTAGCAGCTGTACCAAAGCGTCACTTTACTTACAAACTGCAAAGTGTAATAAACCCCCAGTCCTGAAGAGACCGGAGAACTTGGAGCTTAGAGCTGCATTGCACTGACACTGGAGACTTCCGCAAAAAAACATCTCAAAGATCAGCATTTACATTTGGATTTTGGGGTTTTTTAGTGATGATCACATCAGGTCAGATCATATCAGAGAGCGTGAATCTGCACACTGCACAAAGGTTTTCTGTCACTCGAAGATAAGTCACGTCGCGCAGCCTTGGATTGGCCTACCCAGCTGTTTTAGAGCTCTTTTGGTTGTGTTCTGAACACACACACACACACACACACACACACACACACACAGATTTTGAATGACTCATTCTCCAACCTGCTCAAACACTTTACAGCGTGATTACTCAGACTTGTGTAAAGCGCGGGAAATTCTCTCCTCATCGATTTCCCCACAGTCTGGGCTGCAGGCTTTTCCTCACACGCTCTGATTTTCCCCTCGCCAAAAAAACCTGACAGTGATGGGTTAGTTTGTTTCAACTTCCTGTAGAGATTCTTGGGTGAAGTGTTTACCCCATTACATGAAAATGATTAGTAACCATCTCTCTTCTGAGTTTTTACTGAAAAAACCCATGGTGGTCAAACAAAAAATAAAATCGAATCTTTGCTCCTCCCTTCCCCTGATGTCAGTGTGGTCCTCGTGCTGTTTACGCTTCGGGCTCTGCGATGCTTGAAGGCAACTGTCGACAATCCGTCCAAACACTGACTGCTGGCATTGCCTTCCACACGGTTGAATTTCTCTTTCGGTTTTCCCGTACAGCAGGAATTCCGTTGCGAACTGAAAGCATGATTTGTAATCAATGTCTGTCTTTGCTGTGTAATTTTTCTTGGACATTCTGGGACACCTTAGCCTTTTTTTCCCCCCAAAATGAATTCAATAAACTTATGTAGAGATCAATCAAGTTCAAATTGAGGTATTGTTCAGCAGTCTGCAAGATGTTTCTGTAATATTTATGGAAGGAGTAACCAGTGCACTTTTGTCCTGTCAGAGCTCAGTTTTCCCAACAGGTTTATGACCAAGACGTTAATGTGACCGTCAGAAGCGTCGGTGTTGGTTAGCATTCCGAACCTACCGTGCCGATTGAGATCTTTTGGCCGTGATTGTGGGGTCTTTTCAGGATTGTAACATCTCGATGTTTCTCCGAGTCCGGAGTTACTTGGGGAATAATCATTACGCCATCTTTTGTTTTCATTGCTGGGAAGTCGCTCCTATCCAGAAATATCGGAAAGAAGAGGTATGATGTGTTCCTGCCGTGGGATCAGAAGAACACTTACTACGACTAAACATGTCGATAAATTTAGACGGCGAGCTGAGACGCTCCGAGTGTCTCGGAGCATTAAATTGCAGACTTTGTCACAGGAATGCGCTTTGTTTAAAAACGGCATTCCTTTTTCACGGGGCGTTTTTTTCCATCACCCAGATTCCACGTGCTAATAAAACTCCAAGTGGCACACGGAGCTCCCGCTTTGGTTCGCCAGCACATTCATCTCTGTTCTTCAGGGCGTCTCCGAGCGCTGCATGTTTAATATTAGAAAAGTATGCAGTGGGATTGTTCTGATGTGCCATCACATTCACGTGATTGTCCTTCTGTTTCTCTGCAGAAAACACAATAAATGAAATATTAACTGTTACGAAGACTTTCGGACTGAATCCTGAACTTGAAAGGTAAGTGCGAGAGGCGGAGTCTCCAATCACACATGAAACCTTATGGTAACCTTGTTTAAACTGTTGTGAGGTGCAGAAATAGCTGATTGGGTTGAGCGTTAGCCAGGTTTTCATCGTTTCTCCCTGTTGCAAAGGATGTGGAAACTCAAACATGTTGAATAGAAGCATCATAAAGGAGATTTGTGAGGACCTCAGAAAAGACAAGTTGTTAATCATGCTGGAAAAAGACGAACAAAACCCTCTATGAGGAGTTTAGATTCCACCAATCCACCATCAGACAGATGGAGGACATTCCCCGAACATGATTCCGAAATATCTTATCTCATTATAAGTTTTTTCGGACTCCACCCCCTTTATAAGATTTAGATTTTAAGCCACCCTCAGTGGCAACAGTTATAAAACTGCCGAATTAAGAGTGTGATTTGCTACTTCATTTCAGTAGTATGTAAAACATGTGGGTTTCTGTTTTGTTTCTAGATTGACTTGTAAAAGATGTATAATAGTGGGTAATGGTGGAATCCTGACCAATACGTCTCTGGGCTCCCGGATTGATGAATATGACATTGTCGTGAGGTGAGTATTTACACACGGCCCAACCTAGAAAAACGTTTACAGTCTGTGTGGTGGAATTATTTACAAAAAAGCATTCTCACTATGTGAAGGCGCTCCAGATGGTAATTGAAAACGTCTGGCTGGTGGAGAATTTTTTTTAAAAATCCTGATTGAAAAGATCTGGTTGGTGGTCAGTTTTGTTTTTTTTTTTTTTTTTTTGTAGTGTCTTTCTTCATACCTACCAAGAAAAGTGTATGTATTTTGTATTTATATAGAGATGGCACGTTATTGCTATAACGATAGCCATTTTTTAGTGTTTTAAAAATACAAAAAAATAAATACAGAAAATCTGTTCAAGGAAAAAGAAATTCCCAGTTCAAAAAATTATCCAAATTCAATTGTCTTTTTTATCTGTTACATGACCAGCCAAAAGTCATTCTATCTTCGTCCAATATCTTTTTTTTTTTTTTTTTGGTTGAATGCCGGGTATTCAGGGTACAGATCATCCGAATTAATTCAATTTCCAATTATCTGTTTCTTCTCAGGTTAAACCATGGTCCAGTAGGCAATTATTCTAAGGATGTTGGTTCCAAAACCACCATGAGAATAACGTACCCCGAGGCAGCGTTCCACAATGTGACGGATTATGAAAAAGACTCTCTGTTCGTCTTCTCAGCCTTCAAACCCATCGACTTAAAATGGCTGCAGCACATGGTCCTCTATGGCAAATGGGTGAGAACGAGGGCCCTTGCTTTTCAATATTATTTTTATTAGTAGTGGTGGTGGTGGTGGTAATAATACCTAAGATCTGGATTTGGAAAGATAAATGTTCATCATAATGTTTACAATCTCCACAACTCAGTGCTTCCATCCTAATTAATTATTGCTGTAATGTGTATGATAAAATTACCGATGGCTTTTTTATTTTTATTGTATAATCAAAAACAGTGAAACTTGGTTTAATAGCAACCACTTTTCATCGCACCAGTAAAGTGTTTATATAAATCATGATGATGTAATTGCAATAGATAGTCAGTATAAATATTTACAAATATAAACAGTAGTACATTAATTCACATAATTATTCATCAGGTTTTTGTAACTACAGTCAGGTGTAAATGAACACCATTCTAGCTGTTCAGATATTTAATCACCGGTGAAACAACATTTATGTGTTCTTTGATTTATAGAAAATAGTACATTATGCTGGCACGGTGGCGTAGTGGTTAGCACGTCCGCCTCACAGCAAGAAGGTCCTGGGTTCGATTCCCAGCTCGGGCGTT
>JBCNYG010000008.1:9346922-9357082 GCA_039654305.1 Porochilus rendahli | reverse complement strand
GAGTCGGCTGAGATGGGCGCCAGCCTCCCCGCGACCCTAATTAGGAATAAGCGGTTCGGAAAATGAATGAATGAGTACATTATGCTTATAACTGATTTTTTAATATTGTTGTAATGTACGTGCAGGCAGTAAACGTTCTGACAATAATTAAACAGACTGATATAAGATTAAATTTACTGATATGTTTATAAAGTCATATGAAGTTAAATCTTTAAACCTGCTATAAAGTTGTGTGCACTGATAAAAATGGTAGTTATGTAAACAGGTATAAATGATAAGAAATGCAGTGTTGAGGAGTCAGTATTTATTTGATCTTTTGCTTTGACCCGTTTGAGACGAGCAGAACTGCAGTGATTGACGTACCCCGAGTTTGCCTCTTAATCAGGGAGGGTCACTCTGGCTTAAACGACTTTGCTCTTATCTTGGCAGGGGAAGGGATGGCGAATTTAATGGCTTTGTTCTCTCTCATCCCAGTTCTTATCACCCAAAGAATACATAGAGCACACAAGCACTTCTCTTCCTCTTGGTTCACACCATCAAGCGGTATCTCAAGGGCACTTTTTTGGCAGTTCAGTTTTGGCACCTCCGGGCAGGGCTATTTTTATTTTTATTTATTCCTTTTTTAATGTGTGTCCCCCCCCCATTCTATAACTCTTTTACGCAGACGTGTCTCTGGAGTTGTTCCGTGTTTTGATTTTTTCATCACTCACTGCCCAAATGAGGGCCTGGACGCCCTGCACTTGAAGCACTTGAGCCAGCACAGCTGCATGACTTTAAGAGCGCAACTAGAAGAAGGAATTTTAACAGGGTGACATTCGTCAGAACGCAAGACGGAGGAAGTAAAGTAGCAGGCGGTTTGATTACTCCTCCTCGCCTTTGAAAAAATGTAATGGTTAAGGTACAGACCGAGATAACAGATCTGCCCTCCAGCGGGTCATAAATTGCCCTTGATCTTGTGGTGGTAAGAGATGTCTGCATTAGGGTCCTGAAAGTCTCCCATTAGCGTTATTTCAGTGAAAGTTTGTGCTGGTGACACTCTGATCATGCATGATAAGCATGTGGCCGTTTCAATATAAATATAAGTTTTTCCTGTCAGAAATCGAGTACCAATGCAGTAATTATCTCAGTCTAGCTTTAGTATGTCGGGTCTTTACGTCGGAATATTTTTGAGCTAGAAATTGGTTTTAAAAACATACAACCTCTTCCAACAAAAAAAAGCACCTAATTGGTTGTATTTTACGTGTGACCTTCTCTTCGGGTGAATTGTATAACTTTTTTTTTTTTTTAAAGGTGCCGGGACGGTAATGTAGATCAGACCGGAATGGTGGAATCTGACTGGTTCTCTATCTTGGGATAAATAATAATTATTTGTAAATTAAAACAAGGTTTTCTAGTTTGAAATTTACGTTTGCTGTTGTCCCAAGGAAGCAAACCAATCCGAATGAACCGTTCCTGTATAGAATGTAGTGATAGTGAAGTTTGCTTTTCTTTTGTTCCCATGTAGTGAATACTAAAGGAGGAGGATTAGAAAGACTAATCAGTGATCCCCACCTCGTCTCTGGTGAATAATTGTTCTTTAGCAGAAGTAAGATATCGTATGGAATGTACTGTTAATAAAATATTTGCTTTAGTTTATAATTACTATAACAGCACATCGTCGTTGTGTTTGTGGAGGCTTAGAACGAGCCCTTTATTTCAGGGCAGTGTTCTTAGGGCATGGAACACCAATGCCATGTCGCACTAGTTCAGAAGCCCAGAACAGAAATGACACTGAAGAGCACATTTCAGAAGATGAAGATGAAGGATGGAAGTGTTTGGATGTACGATACGGGCACTGACAGCCACCAGACATTCTAATACGCACTCAGAAAGGAAGAAGAAAGTAAAGGAGGAAAGGGTATTCAGTTGGTTGTGGTCTACAGCGTGAACCTTTAACATCAGGTTTCCAAAGGTGCGAAACATCACGAATCAAACGCTCTTACCTTTTAAAAGCTCTTACCTTTGTTTCTCAGACCACATGGGTTTTCTTCACGGCTCTGATGAGTTTTCCTAAATTATGCTCTTTTTATATATATATATATATATATTCTAGGACACACCCATATCTATAAAGGGAAAGTCATTACTTTGGGTTTGAGTCTACAGATGGCAGAGGATTCATGTATTTATTTCGATGTATTTAAATACGAGTGCACAGCTGTAAAAGATGTTTAGAGACGGCCAGTCTACGACGTGACCTGGCGTGTGTGTGTGTGTGTGTGTGTGTGTATTAGGGTTATAAGAGTATCATGTTTAAAGTGGCTCCCTTAACTATTAGTCACTTGAAAAATGAGGGCCATTGCATTTGCGCGTTCATAATGACTGATGATTCTGAGTGTTGTGGCTTTTTTTATCATGAGTTTGGAGAACGTCACACTTTCTTTCTTTCTTTCTTTTTTATTTTAATCAGTCTGTTAGCATAATGGTATCTGAGTACTCAGGGAAAAACATTTATCTACTGCATATCCCTTGTGTGCAGATGAAACATCGCAATCATACCAAATCAATAACGAGCGTGAGTTTAATCGTACATAATCTCCTCAAACACTCCGTAACCTTGGAGACGGGCAGGTCCTATGTCTCAGGCATTTAAAATGCAATAACACAGGTCTGGTCTTACTTAAACCTTCTTGAGAACATTCAGCGCTACTAAGAAAACTGTGTTGCACGAGTGCAAATGCAGCAGTCCAGCTTGAAAAGATATCGGAAAAATAAGATGACAGGGATTAGTCACGTCCGCCTCACAGCACAGTTTCTTTTTGTTTTAAACTCACCTGTATGACAAGCTGGGAAAGGAACAAAAGCACAAAGGCATGACATGACTGGGTGGACAATTACCTTTAGAAAACATGTCTTTAGATTCAGATCTAATCCTCTGATAGCAGTCGATTTTCTCTCTTTCTCTCTCTCTCTCTTTCTCTCTCTCTCACACAAACTCAAAGTCGTTCTGTTTCGAACAGTGGCTGATGGGAGCTTTGATGTGATTAGCTTCAGCGCTGTTTTGTGTGGCGCGGATCCTCGACAGGTGGAAAGAATGCGAGCCTTTTCATTGCTTGTGTGCTTAAAAGGAAAAGTACTTTTGAAGGTGTAGGAAAGCGGCGCTTGCGCAATACCCAAAAACTCACCTGACTCGACAGGAAAGAAGACTATTCCTGAAACAAGGATCCGTGTTCAGGACGTGGATCGTAATGTATCAGTCAAGTCAAGTGGATGTTGTCGTCTTTGCAGCCACATTCGCAAATACAGCAGAACAGAAATGCTGTGCGTCAGGGACACGGCGTAGGTTTCGCTCTGTAACCTGTCCAGACTTCAGACACTGAAGCGAGCCAGTTTAAGAACCAGCTACAGACTGGTACCAAGATTTATGGATTATTTGACACGTGTACAAAGTTTTTGAGAAACGCAAGACACCTGAAAACTCTTTCAGCAGTCTGAATTAGCAAAAAGTGAAAGGGTGCAGAATGTGAGAGAGGCATTGCTACGAGTAACGGTTACTTGCGCTTTGCGCTATGTTTATCCAGATGAACTTTGTCACACGAATTCACGAACGTCAGCTGTAGGAGTTGGTCAAAAATGGACAAGCTGCTTAGCATCACCTAACCGTGCTCCTATAAATGGGTTCGTATCATCCGTACATAAAGCAATCGAACCCAATAAACAGAACCTGCACACCTGGAGAGGAATATCGCACACAAGTTAAACGTAAATCGTATAAGACGGCCCAGTGTGTGCGATCTCCAAGCAGCCATCAGGACTTCATCAAATCTCTTGATGGGGATGTTTTGTGAATGTCGTGTCTTATTTTCTTTATTGATTTACTCAGGCACTTGGAATTCATCTAAATGCCGTGTTTTTCGACATGTGCTCAAAGTTCCAACTGTTAAGCCGTCATTCTCATCTGAACGACTAATAGAGGACATTCCAGTATACAACATACAAATAGTAGAGAAGATTTTCATATTTAAAATCTTGGACTCAAGATAACCATGACGGTGATCATTGGTCCGTTCTGTACTGCACTAATGGAACATGTCTTTGGGTTACTAACCTAAACTGTCTGTTGGTCACACAGACTTTCCTAATAAAATGTAATTAAAAAAAGAAAACTGGACTTCTGATTACACTTTTACAGATGGAAGGAGCAGGGAAGACTTTGAGGCTCTCTTCAGCAATCATGGCATTTCAAAGGCCTTTTTTTCCTCCTTCTCATTTCTTCTTTTATATTCTTAATCAGTACCACCCAGAACCAGCATAGATCTGTTCTGGGCTCTCCTTACAAGCCTGAAACACTTGCTTTTCTGGCAGCCCATTGTTTTCATTAGAAATTGATTAAGCTCGCTGTGATTACAGTAAACTGAAGCAAAAAAGTTCCAGGACTCCTAAGGAATGTACAGGTCCTTCAGAAGAGTCTTCACTCACCTTCATCATGGCCTTCGTCTCATGTATATTATTACCTTCGGCCGAAACAGGCTTGGCAGAGGCTCTGTAATCACCGGCGTCTGGGATTCCGTGTCTGTTTATTTGTTTGTCTGCCTGTCAACAAACTTCTGACCACACCCACAATCCATTGCAGGATCAGACACAGTTCACACTTGGGGGCAATTTGGAACAGCCAGTTAGCCTAATGTTCATGTCTTTGGACTGTTGGATGAAACTGGGGTACCTGGAGGAACCCCACGCAAGCATGTGGAGAACATTTCGGGCAGAAACACCCTCGCTGAGACAGGGACTCGAAACCAGTGCCATCTTGCTGTGAGGCGGACGTGCTAAACACTAAACCACTTTCAACTGAGACAGTTACCTTCGCCATTACGTGACCTTGGAATGTAGAAATGAAGGTCACAGGATTTAATTACTCAAACTTTAAAATCAGTGCTGAAAGAGAGTTGTTTTACAGTTAAAGTGCTGCTGTTGTGGAACAGTATTAAGAAATGATGTATGGATTTCAAAAGTGAGTTATCTTTGAACTTGAGTGACTTTTAAAGGTCAAACTCCAGCCGTCTTATAAATCCTTCAAATAAGAGTTATTTATTTATTGATTTTGTTTCTACTTTGGTCACGTCGTTATTTATCATTAATCTTTCATTTCAGCTATAGATCCATAGGCTAGTTGTTGAAAGATTGTGTACCATAATACAACATAAGCAGTATCAATGCATAGGATTATAATTATAGATGAATTCCAACTGTGTAACATCCTTTTGTTGTTGTTTAAAGAAAGCTTGATCTTGCTTACACAAACCCAGAAGAGTGACTCTCACACAACCCTGTGCGTCTCTACAATACAGCACATGCTGGAATTCTGTTGATCATTATAGCCTATAGCAGTCTGGTCCTGCTACCAACACACCTGATTCAACTAATGAGTTAATTAACAGTGCTTCCTGAGTTGGTGTGGGTGTATTAGAGGAGGAAAAACATTAAAATGTGCAGGACAGGGTGTCTGATAAAACTGATAAGTTCCATTTTGCTTCAGTGACAGCTCTAAGAGCACCTCCGTCCTAATAGATTTCTGTGTCTTGAATGCTCTTTAGTTCCTAAAGCCCTTTTGTACTGAGATCTTTATGCCGTTCAAATCCGAAGTATTTTCTGACCTCTCTGATCCTTTCCCCTTAAAATTTTCATCGAAATCACAAAGACAAATGGGGGAGATAACAGTGTATCCCTGACGTTCTCACAACACAGTTCAGCTCAGATACCTGCGATACCTCAGAGATTCATACTACAAGCTAAACGTTGCTAAGAGTCTCCACTGTACCACATTCTTGTGAATCAGTGCACAGGCACAAGTCTCTCCAGCCAGTATGACGCCAACGTGTTGGGAAATCACACAGCTACCGTGTCATGAAAAGGAAGATGTCAAAGTCACGACAAACCGTGAAAACACCACCGATTCTTCTGTTCAAACGGAAAGCTGTCAAAGAATTCAACAGCATTTTAACCTCTGTACTTGGTAACGAGCAGCGGGACCTCCGTTTCGTGATCGTGGCCAGTCTTGGATAAATGCTCCTCCACACGCACTCACCCATGTCAAATACATCCCGCGCATTTATTCAAAGGACCGCTGAACCGGACCCAACCTTTCATATGCACGAAACAAGATGCCAGCCCGATACATGTATGTGTTATGCTGTGCATAGGTTTAAATTAAAGTTGGTTGCCAAAACTGTCTACAAATGCTTTAATGCTTTGCGCAATCAGAGCATGGCAGCTCCAGCAGCAGGACCACATCTGTCCCACAGCACGCCTGAGCCTCTTACGGGCAGATTTACGAAGCAGTTCAGTCAACTTGAGTGTATACCATAAAAGCTGTTCATGTCGCTTTAACAGAGTACCTCCCAGGTTTATTGACCCTCTAACTGTAACTCCAAAGATAAACAGGAAGCCAACAAAAAACCATGCTGCGGTTGTGCTCTGTGTCCATCTACTAGAGAGGGGGTTTTCCACTGGACATTGAATCCCATAGCTGTCCCTTTACTGTCTTCCGAGGATCTCGGTGCTTTACCAAGCTCCTTTTGCTTACATTCTTGTATATATCAAGAAATAAGCAATCGTACTTTCATTAGAATACATGGGGCCTCCTTTTTTCTTTGACTCCCTGTTCCCAGAATGTCCAAAAATTCAGAAACATCCCAGGGATGTCCTGTACCCAAAGCAAATGTCTCCTCGAATACCTCATTGGGTTACTTCCTAAGTGATGTTTTGGACACTAATGTTGTAAAGCAGGTTTAATCGCCCTGTTTCTGGAGGATATACCTCCCTGAGCAATTTGGCTCCAATCCTACCCGTGTCACCTGCCCACCTAATCATTGCCCTAATAGTTCTTGATCAGTGAAAAGAGGCGTGTTGGTTTGATTTAGAGGAAGCCTGTAGGACGGTTGATCTTGAGTGACAGGGTTGGTAACCACTGCTCTAGACAAACTCACCCATCAAAGCCTCTCAAATGAGCAGTTCGGCTGGGAGGACCACTGAAGAACCCAGAAAAATGCATGCAGACATGGAAGAAAGTGTGAAACTTCACATGGGTCGAAATTCGAGCTCTGGGTTGAACCAGGAACCTTGCACCTGCTGTACCACCAACCCCGCCTGCCGGTTCCCCAAACACGTGTCTCACAAATAACATAAATGATTTAGAAGATGAGGGTCCATCTCTTTGCAATGTGTTTCATCCCAGGATATAACTCCCTGAGGTTTTTTTGTGCTTGAGGCAGATTTTGGAGTTTACAGTAACTTGGATCATGGTGTGTTTTTGTTCATGTCCATCTCAGAAAGGCCCTCAATAGACCCTCTATATTTTGTCCATATTTTAAATCAACACTTTTTCTGCATGAACCAAAACATAGACATGCATTTGGTCAAGAAACCAAGCAGATATTTGTTCAGGTCCCTTTTTCCAAGGTCTTTTGGTTCCTGGCTTATTTACAAAACAAAAAAAAGATCATGATATCCTTGTTTTTAACCTGCTAGTCATTTCTAAGCACAATTTTTTTAACCCAGAAATAGTTAAAAACAGAATAGTTTCTTGCAGACTGTGAACTTGTTTCCAAAATGGCACCTGTTTTGCTTTTGGATGCTAGCTTGCTTATCTCGAAAACCTTTCTAGCCATTACTAAACAGTGTCTTGGATTTTCCATCCAGATTGATCTCCTTGCTGTCTTTTCAACATCTACTTCGAGTGTTCAGTAATAAAGTTCAAGTGTTCAGTTGAAGTGCTTCATAGTAGAGTAAATTCTCTGTTTAGGATCTCAAGTTAATGCTCACACTTTAGCTTGATACTCTGGTTACGTGATGTGTCTGTAAACTCCGTACATTGGCGGCATACGAAAGGAATGGGGAAAGGTAGGGCAAACACCTACCGTACTGTAAATGGCTCGAAATGTTGTATACCTTGGGGCTTGCTCCTGGGTATATGTACATAACGTGCATTAGCCTAAGAATTATTATAAATGGTGTGATTGGTTGTTCCCTGTTTAGAATTATTAGGATTTCGGGATTAAGCATGAACAAGCCCTCTGCCAACTTTGGGCTTGCTTTTCTTACGCTGTGATAACACCCGAGAGACGTGCTGGATGTACTGTACATCTCGTCCCTTATGTCATTCCAGAGGTGATCCATCCAACCTGTCCAACCTTTTAAAATATCCCTTTGAGCGAGGTGTTTGTTGTTCTTTTAGTATAAAGCTGGAACGTCTTGTTTGCACCTCAGGCAACTTCATCTTGTTTTACAATATGTTCATATGTTTAAAAAAAAAAAAAAGAAAGAAAAGAAAAGAAAAGCAATTGCAGATGACAGCTGAATTTGCTTGAGGAGTGGATTTGAAGATTTAGCTAAGTGAGTGGGACTTCCCAGCGCCTCCAGCACAACTATAGTTTGCTTTTCTGAGTTGAATTTTAAGGTGAGCTGAAGCTGCTTTCAACTGAATCTTATAGGCCTGAATTTCCAGTCTGAAAGCCAGATTGTTGGAATGATCGCCTCATCTTCCAGTTTATCACAGCTGCTCACAATACTAACGATAAACCGTATTGCTCTTTTCTAAGTCAGGGGAGTTCGTATTAGAATTCATTCAAGTTCAAACTTCAATACGTGGTTTGGTGAAATAACCCTTTGTTTTTGAGAAAGTAATTACATTTCATCCATTCATTTAATTATTTCCTGAACCGCTTAACCCTATAACGCTAAAGGGTCACGGGGAGGCTGGAGCCTCAGCGAACTCTCAGTGAAGGCAGGGTACAGCTCGATAGTCCATTGCAGGGCAAACCCGAGTACCTGGAGGACACCCACACAAGCATGGGGAGAACATGCAAACTCCACAAAGAAACTCCGTCATCAGGCACCGAACTCAAACTCCAGAACCTTCTTGCTGCGAGGCAGACGTGCTGACCACTACGCCACCATGCGGCCCTGAGAAAAAGAGCATCATATTCATGTCTAGTGTTTGCTGGCTGGCTTGTTGCCTTCAAAACAGACAACTCTCGTAGTCATCCATGTTTTCCCTACATTGTAGCGATGCAACATGCTTGAATGCTACATGATTCCTAGTTCACACGATCACTTCTGGGTTATGGTGAAGGTAGTTGAAGCTTTTTCAACCTCCTGTTCAGCCTCCTATACGTCCTATATTTGTTGAACATTTTTCCTGATGTTTTTTAGGCTCTTTTAAATGCATATTAAAACAAGGGTTTTTTTCCAAGCAAATCTTTTCCGGCTTGTCTGTGTCTTGTGTGGGCTTGAAGCGGAGCACTCTTGTTCTCGTGGTAAATGTGCACTTGCATCGACTGTTTCCCTTATGGCTTGTTCTCAGTGAGGGGAAGGTCGGCGATGAGGCCTGTGATGTTTATGAGGTGATTTAACACTTGGCGGCCATGCTGGAAGCTTAAGAGCGTGCGGGAGTTATGCACCGAGTCAGTAAGCCCTCTCTCACCTGCTGCTTTATTGGACGGATCAGTTACAGCGGCACCCTCGTTCTGATGAGAGAATTGGTCATTACCAGACCCTGCACTGAAAAAGAATTGTGGTTTAGAGAGGATAGGCGATCAGTCAAAGGCTCACACTCTCCTCCTTTCTTCAGTCCGTTGGTTGGCTGTGGTTCCCCAAAGGAATGCTGGTAAGAGGTGGGTTTGGACCAGAGCCAGTCGAGACTAGAAGAGGACTTCAACAAGAGCGCTATGTTTAAAATGGCCTTGTTTAACTTTGCTGTGGACGTAACATGAACCAGACTCTGACCAAAATCTAAATGAAAATAGCTGTCATAGAGGAAGTCAGAAGTATTTCAAAATGACAAACGGAGTGTTGCTGAGAGAGTGGACAGATCCAGCTACTTGGACTCCATATCACTAGATTACATTACTACTTTCTACACTGATCGTTTAATTTCGGATCTGTGTATAGTCAACAGGATAAAATTGTACTTGTCTTGTGGCTTCTGTGGAATTGTTAAAGTCTGTGCCGTTCCCTTGTTGGAGAAAAAAGTGGTTGGTTTGGGACTTGAACAGTGGAACCCACAGCCTTTTCCCACCTATCTGAAAAGCTTAAAGAAAAATAAATATATATATATATTTTTTTTTTCTGCAAGATTTTCTTACACACAGACATATATATATATATATATATATATATGTATG
>JBCNYG010000008.1:9296405-9308933 GCA_039654305.1 Porochilus rendahli | reverse complement strand
TGAGATGGGCGCCAGCCTCCCCGCGACCCTAATTAGGAATAAGCGGTTCGGAAAATGAATGAATGAATGAATGTTTGGGTGGACTGGTCTGGGGAGAATAGTCCCAATTGACCAAAACACCAACCAAGCTGCAATCACATCCTTCCAGATCCTGATTGTATCCCAGGAACGCTGGGTGTAAAGCAGGAACATACCCTGGATGGGACACCAGTCGATTGTAGGGCACAACTGTTTTTATTTTCCTAAATTATGTAATCAAACTTCTTACACATTGAAGAAAGCATGTTCCTATTGACTGAAAGCAGTAATGAGTGTAAATGCAGATATCAAAAACTCGTACCAGAGAACACTGAGTCAGTATTAAGTGTTAATAATTAAAATGAAGGGATAAGATTCAGTGAGTCAGATCATTTGACTCGGTTCACAAATTCTTTCATTGTTAGCAACCTTATACAAACTTTATGAATGGATTTTGATGATTTTTTTTTGGATGGTTGGAGTATGGCCCAAGAAAGACTTTGGGATCATATAAATCAAATTTTGGATACAGGAGATTTTAAAAACTTTACGATTGCAATTTTTTTTGGAAGTGATATATTACAGCTTTCTGTAATTAAAAAAAAAGTCATGCTCAGATTTTCATGGAATTTCTACCAGAGGTGGACCTTTCAGAAAAAACAGTAAAATATTATAATTGTTGGAATTTTAAGTGTGTTAATACACTTTGGGATATGCTGTTACAGGAAAACAGTTCAGGGTGGTAAGTTTATTGCAGTGACTATGCTTCACCACCCCAATCGCTGATTATTTCATCACAGTGTACTACAGTAATTAGTAAATATTACACAGTAAAATAAACTCTTTTGCCACAATTATTTAGGACTTACAGTTGTGGTATAACCAACTGGACTACATATTGGACTGTAATGAAGTTTTTCTTATATGGTTTGTATTTTTATGGTTTCACCCAAATGAGGATGGGTTTCTCTTTTGAGCCTGGTTCCTCTCAAGGTCTTTAGTGTCTTATTCTTTATGCACATATGGTGCTGAGGACACTTGACTATTATTAGATTCTCAAAAAAAACAAACAAACAAAAAAAACCCCAACAACCTAACATCAGAGAGTGCAAACCTCCACCAAGTCAAGCAGTCGGAAACCAAAATGGCTAAAATCGTTCAATCTTACAAAAACAAAATTCTGGGATACAGAACTTGATCTGAATCATTGCAAAAATCTAAGTCTTCCTTGTACAAAACTCTGCCTTCATGTAAATCAAAACATAACTTTTTATGTAGCTTTTCCTGCTAACAACACACAGACAAAAAACATAACCTCAAAAAAAACTGTTAGGCTAAAAACAGAATCTATTTTATGAGAGTATTTATATCCAAATTGTACATGTAAATTGTAAGTTACATCATAGCTCTTTGGCATATGTGTGTGTGTGTGTGTGTGTGAGTGAGAGAGAGAGAGAGAGAGAGAGAGAGAGAGAGAGGGAGAGAAAGAATAATTCAAACATGCGGTTTGCATGATGCTAAAATGGTAGCAATAAGCATTCCTGATTTGTTAGCAAAATTAGCCTTGCAGCTCCAGCGCAAAACCAAAACAACCTAAACACGTTATGACGTCTGATGGAGAAGAATTGTGGAAAATGTCACATTATATTGAAAGATTTTGTTTATATAATGCATTCCTGAATAAAATGGAATTACGTAAGGACTGTCTTATTTCCAGTAACGAAATGATGACTCAAGCTTTGGGATAGGGCTGTGCTCGTGTGGCTGGGTACCTCAGGGTTGAGTTGAGATTGTAAGGTTTTTTAACAGTGTAGACTGAAGCATTTATAACTGTTTGTGGGTGTTTATGTAAGGTGTTTTCTATATACTGTAGTATATCGGGATTCTCAGAGAATTTCAGGGAACTCTGACAGCAGATTCATGTTTGTGTACAATCCTTACAGACAGAAGTGCATCAGAGCCAGTGTTTATAAAACGGCTGAGGATATTTCCTCCTGGTGTGTGTGTTGTTCTGACATGATCTCTGGTGTTTATATAGAATTAATATGTTTTGTTTAATAAGTTCACTAATAACAGCTCATTCACATATTGCAGACGTTAATAAACAGGTTAAAAAATATCAATGTAAGGAAGTCTGGGCGGCACAGCGGTGTAGTGGATAGCACGTCTGTCTCACAGCAAGAAGGTCCTGGGTTCTTGGCGAGGGCAATTCTGTGTGATGTTTCCATGTTTTCTCCAGGTACTCCAGTTTCCTTCCAAAGACATGCACATCAGGCTAACTGGATGTTCCAAATTGCCCCTAGTTATGAGTTATGAGTGTGCGTGTGAATGGTTGTTTGTGTTGGCTCTGTGATGGAGTGGTGAGCAGTTCAGGGTGTACCCTGCCTTTGCCCAGGGTCAGCTAAGATGGGCTCCAGCCTCACCATGTCCCTGGGATTGAATTTATGTATGAATGAATGACTGATGATGCTTTTTGAAAGGATTATTGGGGGGAAATTTATGGAAGGAATCTCCAGTGCCAGTTTTTTCATTCCTCCAATTATACTGTATGTAATAAATGATTATAAGGATAAAAGTATTAATTATTAATGAGTAAATTCATACAAATTGTAATTGTTGCCAAGGAGAATTACCATCATACATCATCACAACCTCTAACAGCTTGCCAGTCCTTCTTAGGGCCAATACACACACACCCACACACACCCCCACACACTTGAAACCAGTTTTCTTTAATGTGCATGTCTTTAGACTGTAGGAGGAAACCGGAGTACCCGGAGAAATCCACGCAAGCACAAGAACAACATTCAAGCTTCACACAGAAACACCCTCACCAAGTCTGGGACTCAAACCCATGACCTTCTTGCTGTGAGGTGGTGAGCTAACCGCTACGCCACTAGCTGCCTCATAAATATTTTTTCAAAGAACAAATTCAAATATATTGCCTGTGAATGTAGTTAAAATGTATTTTTCCCCACATTGCTGTGATTCCTTGAGCTACATGTAAATCTCAGATAAATCAAGCTGAAGTTACATGCTGCCACCTACTGTATGACCTGTGTAACTACAAAAGAAAAGCAAAACAAAGCAAAATGCTTGCGGGGGTTTCCTCCAGGTGCTCTGGTTTCCTCCCACAGTCCAAAGACATTACCATTAATCAGGCATATCAGTCATCTCCTTCTTAAAATTGAAATTGTTTACGTAAAAAATTGTCCCGTCATTCTAGGACAACTGTTTTGCTATAAAATCAGCCATGAAGTGTGATACGCTCTGCAAATTTACTTATTACTTATCTTTAGTGTGTAAATAATGGTCTGGTCCTTGTTGGCTTGATATAAATCAAAGGCCTCCGGTGCAAGCTCAATGACTCACAGTCATACGACGCAGAGTCAGTAAAAACTGCATTGTTGGGACGCCTTATCAGCCACGCTGCATCTATACAGTTGTAGGAACCCCAGAATCCCCCAGCATGATTCCTTTTTTCACAGTGCTAATCTCACCTCATCAAACCTCGAGAGCTTCTCAGGGCTTCCCTTAGAGCTGTTTATTTATAGGACACTCTAGCTTTGTTGCACCCGCATGTCAATACAGGGTTATGTGATTATAAGTACACTTTCCAAAGGCATTGTGGGAAAGGCGAAGTTAAAGGAAGCCTTTGTTTATAAATGTTGATGCATGGATGTGTGGAGGTGTATGCATTGCCTGCATGTTGCTCTTTAAGTTTAGATTCAAATGCACTTTGAGAGAGAGGAAGGGGTGACATAAGGCTCTTGTTTTCTGTGTGCAGGTGGAAGAAGGTGGAGGTGGAGGAGATGTCGCGCAAAGCGAAGACTGTTCGCTATGTTATCTGCAGCCACTGATGCCACGTTTCAAAGAAGAAACTGGAAGGTAGATAGAATGATAATATATAAGAGATAATACTGTTACTGAACTACTGAATGCATGAACTTTTGAACTTCTTTTCATGCAGATGGTGGTATGGGTGCTTGTATCTCTGCTGCCCCTGGTAGTCGGAGACAGACCTGGGTTCAGTGAAGACCCCGTTGACGCGGTGGGATTAGTTACCACCATGTTGGATGAGCAGCCGTTTGACGCTCTACCTGAGGAAGATGAAGAGATGGGAGATGGAGATGGCCATTCTCCATGGCATAACACTTATGGTACATTTATGGTTTTTGGCTGATAATGAAATTGTCCAAATTCTTTGAAAATATCTTAAAGGTTTGTTTGATTTTTGCGATTAAAGATTTCAGGAGTGACAAAACACTTTTCTGTCTTTCAGAACCTTCGGTTCTATTAGAGGAGGAGCGTCCAGCTCGGTGGGAGCGTTCCCCACGTTCGTCTGATGCCCCTGATGCTCAGTCCAAGGGTTCGCGCAAGAAAAAGAAGAAGAAGAAGAAAGAAAAGGAGAAGGGCGAGGATGATGGGCGGGGCCAGAGCAGCCGTGACTGTCACCTGGAGAGGCGCAAGATGCGAGTGAGGGACCTGGGGATGGGTTATGACTCAGACGAGATTGTGCTTTTTAAGTTCTGCGTGGGTCTGTGCCAGAGTTCACGAGGGAACTATGACGCTGCACTACGGGCTCTGTTGACCAACGGCAGCCTGCCGAAACGAACAGCACGCAAGGTCAGCACCGGACCTTGCTGTCGACCGACGGCATACAAGTCTGTCTCCTTCATGGACACTTCCACAAAATGGAGGACCATTGAGAATGTCTCAGCCTTGGACTGCAAATGCGTGGGCTAAGTCAGTGTCAGAGCTGGAGGAAAGAAATCAAACCCCCTCGAAAAAAGAGAGGCAACGTGAAGCCAGAGGGATTCCTGAAATCAGGATTACAGGAATAGGAGGCATTCTGGGATGAAAGCCGTTCTAGTGGAAGGAGACAGCGAGGCTGTGCGTGATGCGTACCATGTATGCATTCAGCCTTTTAGGTTCCCAAAAGCAGCGTGAGAAAACCCAGAGTTATGCTGGACTTGCCTAAAGTTGGAGTACGGCATGGAGAGGGTAGACAGTGCAGCCACAATGGACGCTGATGGATTGTTCAAGAACTAGTCACAAGAAACTTGGCAACAAACTATGCAGACTGTAATAACATGGAATGTTCCATGTATCCATTTGTCACTGAAGGATGTCAGAGCTTCGAGTGTGTATTTGTGCCAATAATGGATGGAACCTTTTTTATGTTGTTTGAGAAGAAGTGAATTGTCATTTTTGACATTCAGGTTCACATATCACACACTGCCTAAATGACAAAAACCTATAATTATTATTGTTATACATGATCTTATAAACTTACAATCCTGAATTAAATCCTTCCTACACAAAGCTCTGGACGGGTAAGAGGCGGCTGAAAATGTTTATAAACGCTTAGAGGATTAAACACTTTTCCCAAAGGTTCATCCAATCAAGACAGGCTTTGAGTCCAGCAAATTTTATAGTCCACTCAGGCTATGAGGCTAATGTTTAGTAGCTAGCAGGTAATGAAACTCTGTGTCACCCACAAATCTTTAAATCACATTATAATGTTGCACAAACTCATTTATAAAGATGTAAGTTATACTTTTTAAAGATTTAAGTCTGTAAAAGGAACTAAATCACCATATTCTATATAAACACATCAGATGACAGGGTTTGGGAGGAATAAGAGGAGTCTGGGATGTGGACTGATACAAAGGTTCCTAGGAAAAACAGTGATAAAGTTTATTCAAGATGGCTGCATCTGTAGCTGTGAGATTTTATTTATGTTCATTTAGACAGAGCAATCTGTTATCGGTCGAAAATATGCTAACACAAACATAGACTAGATTTTTTGAATTTTTCCTGTCGGTTAGCTAATATTATTGATCTTGTTTGAAAGAATGCTTTAGTGCATCAATAGTGAACAAGACACTTTACATTGTTAGCTAGCTATTTTATTTAGGTAATTCGCTAAGGTGAACTAGCTAGTTAATCAAGCAGATACATTTACAAAACTGAAATAGCTAGCCAGCTAATTTAACAAGAAAATTAACAAAAGTGAAAATGCTTGCTAGCTAATCAATCAAGCAAATGTACAAAACTGAACTAGCTAGTTATCTAATTTAATAAGCAAGTTTACAAATTTGGAATACCTACAAGCAATTTAGTAAATTTAATTAATTTTAAGACATCTTACTAAAAAAGCATGTAAGACTTTTTGAAACAACATCAAACAGAACCATAAAACGTAAAACGTGCTGTTTTTCTCTTAAAAATTTCCCTTCAGTAAAAGTATTGAATTCAAATACTACACGAGGAAAGTACAGATCTTCCCAGAAATGTCTTAAGTACAATAACGACATACCTTTTCTCGAGTATTTTCCAGCTCTATAGTTGCTAATTTAGCGAGTGATTAGCCACATTAGCCTCATAGTGGCAGTGCAAAAGTCAGACAGGAACCATGGCTGATTGACGACATTTAGGAAACGTGGGAAATTGCTGTAACATGACGACTGACGGCTGAATTGATAGCAATCCGGTCAGCGGGAATAACACCAGCAGTAGCATAACAGCAGGATTAGCGTTTATATCTGTTCTAGCCTGTCTTTTATGTTGCTATCGACTGCAACGCGTTTTGTCGTTGTGCTACAACATGGATGCTGTGCATCTCTTAGCATTTACTGTATGCTTCATAGGTCAAATATTTATATTTTTGCATCTAAGTTATTTATTTATTCATTCTTGTGTATAAGGATTGTGTTTTTGACCCTTTATACATATCTATCTATCTATCTATCTATCTATCTATCTATCTATCTATCTATATATTTATAAAGAAGTTTTTCTTTTCTTTCTTTTTTTTTTTTAAAGATGTGTATAGTGTCTGTGAGAAGTTATAAAACGTTATGAGTCAGAATTGAGTAAACTAGCATGTGTATCAGCTACACTGACCAGTCGCCCTGTTTTTATTTACTCATTCTTTAAAGAAACGCTGCTCTTGAGGAAATGCTACAATGTACAACGGTAGTTATAGTAAACATTTATTAGTTTTTACACAGTATTTGGATATTATTATGATTATTATTATGATTATTATGATTATTATTATTATTATTATTATTAATAATATTATTATTATTCCTTTATTTTTGTACAATACTGTATAGAAATAAAGCTGGTTTTATGTAAGGTGCATCATGTTTATGTTTTATTTAATATTCATTCTTTATTTTATTTTCCCCTGTTTTCTCACCCTAATCTTTAAGTCATATGCAGTTCCCACCCAAAAAGCATTGCAAACGTGTCTCCTCTGTTATACATGATGCTAGGACCCGAATCTTTATAAACTTCTGCACATGTGCATTTCGGGTGGGGAGGGGTGTGGACGACACATGCACATTAGACTAATTGGCTGTTCCAGACTGTCCCTAGGTGAGAGTGTGAATGGTTGTGTTTATGACACACACACACACACAAACACACAAGGATGTACCCCATCTTTGCCAAGAGTTGACAGAAATAGGCTCCCAGTTAACCTAAAGTGCATCACTTTGGACTGTGGGAGAAAACTATAGTGCTCAGTGGAAACCCATCCAAGCAGCCCTTTAATGCACCAATGCAGCAGGTTTTTCCAATAACGTTTCTAGCATGGAGCTGTCAGTCTGTCTGTATAATAGTTATCATTCCTGGGCTAAAAGGCGTAACTTTGGCGTAAACCAAAATGCAAAGAACGTTTCCATGTGCCAGGGAGCTCCTAATGAGCCCACCTTCACTATGGCTCAGGGCTCTTTACCTCTCGTTCCCTCTCTCTGTGGTTAAGGTTAATTAATGGAACATGGGGCCCCTTTGGTAGTTCTGTGGATGTATGCTATTGGAAGCAGATGCAGGTGAAAAAGTAGGTTGTGTTTTTGTGCTCCTGTGATGGACCACACCACATCATAGATTCAGGCTACAAAAAACAAAAATAAAAAAAACTTTTTAAATTTTTCCAAAACACAGACCTAAGATAGGTCTCCTCTAATCAACAATAAGGAGGAAACTGAGTGGAGAATAATTACGGTTTTAATGTTGTGAAATTAGCATGCCAGCTGTCTGTCTAGTTCAATAAAAAGCTGGTTTAATGCAAAGATCAGATCACATCCTTTAAGAGGAATATTAAACAGATAGATCTTTGGACAGATTAAAGAAAATATTTCTTATTCTTTAATATGATTGTGGTTTAAAGTCAGTATAAACTCGTACCAAGATTTAGTGAAATAAACTAATATAGCTCCGAATGAAAACCATTTACATAGACAAAAGTAACCACAGCTCTTCCAATAAAAAAATATAGAATTATAAAATAGATATGAGTTTAGATTAACCTTCATAAACCCTGTTAAAAATTTAAAGACCGTTTAAACACAGTATAATCACAGTACAAAAAAAATCAGTACAATGCTGCCATCTGGTGGCGAAAAAATAACAGGACAGGTTTCAGCAATAGCCCACAGTACAGTACATTAGAGGATTTTATATCCAAGAATTTCCTTTTTTTTCTTTTCTTTTTTTTTATACTTTTACAGGTTAATTAAATGAATGTTGTATGTATGCAAAAATAGTCATATGGTAAACAGCTGGACAGCAAAATACATTGACATGCTAAGGTATTTTTTGTGTTTTTCTCACTTAAAGCAATGATATTCAAGATGACGATGATGAATTCTTTGAATATCTTCAAGTACGCGTGGCAGCGGAGTTGTAAAAAAATTTAGCTTTATGTTCATTGTTGCTGCTGTATTCCTGTGTAGGTTCCACCCCCTGCTGGCCGCAATCATAATCCATTTATTCATTGATTCATTCAATATTAGGATTGCGGGGTGGCTGGAGCCCATCTCAGCCAACTCTGTGTGAAGGTGGTGAACAACTCACCAGACCATCACAGTATTAACATACACACAACCATTCACACTAACACTCACACCTTTGGGCACCTAACAGGCGTGTCTTTGGACTGTGGGAAGAAACCAGAGTACCCAGAGGAAACCCATGCAAGTAGAGGGAGAACATGCACACTCCACAAAGAAACGCCTTCCCCGAACCGGGAATTCAAACCAAGGACCTTCTTGCAATGATGCGGACGTTGTGCTGTCCTGCTGGAGTAAAATGATGAGTTCAAATAAACTTATACTTCGATATTGTATAAAAATAAAGAAATTCCAATTCGGGGGATTTTTAAATAATTTTTATATAAATTTTTTTTTCAATAATACAATATTCACAGCTTTACAAGTCATTAAAGTCATGCAAATCCAATGTTCATATTTACAACGTAACATTACGCCCATAAATAAACGGTTAAACATTCATATTTAAAAAAGGACAGACATTGAAATATGTCCACCATCATCAATAGGATTTTTTTGATCTCTATTAATGGATCGTTTCATATATCAAAGATTTGTTAATTCACAGAATTCACATGTGTAAGGATTTGTGCACAATAAGAACCTGATCCTGTTTCACTCAAAACAGTAACAATCAATAAAACAGGACACAAGAACATCCAGATATTTAACACAGTGAGTGAGAGAGAGAGAGAGAGAGAGAGAGAGAGAGAGAGGGAGAGAGAGAGAGAAAGAGAGAGAGAGAGTGTGTTTGTGTGTGTATGTGTACGTGTATCAGGTTCCATCTCCAAGTGCAGCAGCAAATACAGACACAGTGTTCTGATCGAGGCTGAAAAAAAATTCAGGGTTACATTTTTTACAACATTTTAACCAAGGTGTCTAGCAAAAAAACCCTAATAATATAAAAAGGGACAGGACAGTGGTGAGGAGCGTAACACTGTTACGCACAGTGCTCATAGCAAACCAGTTCTCTGGATTCTTTAGTTTTCAACTGATGCTCTCCCCGTGCTTGTGAGGGTTTCCTCCAGGTACTCTTGTTTCCTTCCACAGTACAAAAACATGCACTGTAGGCAAATTGGCTGTTCCAAATGGCCCCTAGATCAGAGTGTGAGTGTGAATGGTTGTGTGTGTGTTGGCTCTGTGATGGTCTGGTGAGCTATTCATGGTGTACACCGCCTTCACCAGGAGTCAGCTGGCACAGCAGGGGGGCTGTGTGCATTCTGTTTTGTTTTTGTTTTTTTCTTGGTGGAGGTTTGTACTCTTTGATCACTCTTTTAGTTTCTAATAAACTCAGCTGGTCCTGATATTTATCCTTTGCGTTCACATTTTTTGAATGTTGGCATGGCTTATTTTTCAAGTTAAAACATAGTCATGATTTTTGGATCATTTAAATACATCACTGAGTTCATTTTTTTAAAGAGATGTAAGTAAACACCATATTAAAACCAAGACTTGTTGAATGAGAACTGATTAAATGAATTGTTGATAAAGCAGCTGATAAAGTAGAAATCGAACAAGTTTAGAGTTTGAAACATTTGCATTTGTTGCTTTACCCGGTCATAAATCACTCACACAAAAATGCTGTGTTGCCTTTGTGGCTGCAGGAAATGAATGTTCTTTGGCCGCATGATTTGTTTTGCGCAAACAAAAAGGGAGGAAACTTTAACAGCGTGTTGTTTCCTGGAATCGTTTCCACTCACCACCTTGTCTTTCTATCCAACGTTTGTTCAAACTCCCGAAGCTTTGGCTGCACATGAAAAAGATTCTGTTCTGCTAGCGATGCTAATAACAATGCAATTGCTAGCCATGGATATGAAATTAAAGTGTCCTTAGTTGACAAAATGTCTTAATGCTGATGGTGTGAAGATGTGCAACTGAACAACTCGCCAGATCAACATCTCCAGTGTATGTCTGGTTTCATCCATTGAAGATTATATGCAGTTCCTTCCATGATGCATGAGGAGACACGGGTGATTATGAGCAGCAGCCCATCAACATTTCTCTGCATTTTTCTGTCTAGACGTTCCTCAGCACTCCTCTGACAGACAGGAGCTCGGCGTGCTGAAGGTACAAGTGACAATCACGGCTTTATCTTCACACACTTTTGAACAGGTCCTGGGGGTCGCCTGGACACAACCGGATGTCTTTACAGGCATCATTTCACATCCTGATGCGGTCTCGCTGTCCGAGCCCGGGCTCTGGTGCACACTGAAAGGATGGAAGTCCTCCAGTGCCGTGTCCATGTCCCAGGCCTGCCGCACACTCAAGTCCACGTAAGATTTTGCATTAATGGTGCTCAGTTTTCTTCCCGTGGTTCTACATGAAGTCGTGTGCAGTGAGACGTAACTGGTGGTGTTGCTGTGCACGAGTGTTGGAGGCGAGTTTTGCCCCAGAACCCAGCCAGATTTATGTGCAGGACTCTCTCTGTTGAGGTCCATGGTACGCTTGATCCACTCGCAGCATTTACTAAACAGGTTCTTCCTGCACAGGATGTACACCCACGGGTCCAGGATCGGGTTGAAGGATGCAAACCGGATGGCGAGAAGATCGCTGCGGTAATCCGGCTGCACGCCTGCTGCGATATATGCAGGGCCATAGAGCTGATTGACAAAGATGCGAACCTATTGGGGACACAACATATGGTCATAAAATATCTAATAATAAACCTGATTATTAAAAATCTTCATATTTATTTACTGTTTTCCAGAATCAGCATTAGCTAAATCAGCTTCAAATGGAGATTATTAGCAACATTCTACTTTAGTGCCGCACTGCTTCATCACATTTCCTGACTCAAAACTAATGAAAAAGTCTCACGGTTTGCAGCTAATCCTGACGAGGCAAATAACATTTACTGGGTCCTAACTTTCCAGCTAGCATAATTAAGCATTTAGCAACAACAGTTGTTAGTTTGACATGTTTAGCATTCAGTATCTACTCGCTCCCATCTCACTTATTTGCCAAATCTCTTCATCCTATTAGAGTTATGGGGAGGCTGGAGCCTATCTTAGCCGACTCTGGGCAAAAGCAGGGTACACCCTGAAGTCCATCGCAGGGCAACACACAGACACAAACATTGACACTCACACCTGGGGCAATTTGGAACAGCCAGTTAGCCTAATGTCCTCATCTTTTGTCTGTGTGAAGAAACCAGAGTACATGGAGGAAGCCCACACAAGCACAGGGAGAATAAGAAGACTCCATGCAGAACCGCCTTTGCCCAGCCCAGGACTGGAACCCAGAAATTTCTTGCTGTGAGGCAGAAGAGATAACAGCTACACCACCATACTGCCATTCACTAACTGATAAAAGAACATTCTTTCCATTTCATTTCCGCATTAATAGCATGTAAGAATTAGCTATCCACTAAAGACTCCATGTTTTTTTTTGTGGCTAGAGCTATAGGTAGTTGGCAAACTAACTAGGCAAACTATCTAGCTAGACTGATTTGACCCTGAGAGACAGATGATTAATTGGCTCTTACTGGAAAGTCCAAATTTTTTAAATGTAATGAAAAATAATTATATGCAGAGTTATTTAAAAATGGGGCAACATGGTGGAGTAGTAATTAGCATGTTCGCCTCACAGCTACAAAGTCCTGGGCTTGCGTTCCAGGCTCAGCCAAGGCATTTCTGAATGGAGTTTGCATGTAATTATTTTTCATTAC
>JBCNYG010000008.1:9254762-9274426 GCA_039654305.1 Porochilus rendahli | reverse complement strand
GAAACGCCCGAGCTGGGAATCGAACCCAGGACCTTCTTGCTGTGAGGCGGACGTGCTAACCACTACGCCACCGTGCTCTGACCTTGACCTTTGACCCTGCTCATGAAATGAAACTGTGTATCATAAGACATTGAACAGGGCTTTCAAGCTTTCAAGCATAACTTATTACCTATATGTCACATATGACAGAATGATTCTTTTCAAGAAAATGTAAGCAATCACAAAACAAATTAAACAAACAAACAATCTATATTTCAGAGTTCTGTCGGTATTACATGAGAATTACAATCTTACATGAGAAATACACACTTTGTACTAAAATTCACAAATACAGATTTGACAAATATTGATATGTAGTATAATTTTTTTTTTATACAGTCTATATCACCAAGAATATGTTGCACAGATTTAACGGGATGTCTTCATACTAGGTTAAATAACACTAAATTGTTTTGGACAGAGCAGAATTAAGCTTCCAGCTAATAAAGAAAACGGCACTAAACACGCCTCTTCAATCGCGTGCATTTGTTGATACTGCAGGAAAATCCAACCTCATTAACACAGAGGACCGATGTGTCGTTAACAAAAGTAATGCGGAAACATAATGAGATTGTCACTTATCTTAAGTTTTAATTAGCAGGGCTTTCAAACTGGTTTTGAGTAGCAGAAGAACCACTAAATGTAACAGGAAGCTCAAAATGTTGTCATTACCATTGACAAACTTAAAAAATTGACCCAGAATAAGAGTCTGAATTGAGGATCCATCTTGAGAGATTGACCAACGCTGCACTGGCTTGTTTAGCTAATGTATTGCAATTTCTTGGAAGGTTTTCTTCCACAGTCCAAAGGCATGCACATTAGGCTAATTGGCTGTTCTGACTTGCTCCTAGGTGTGAGGGCGTTTGCCCTGCGATGATCTGGCGAGCTGAGATAGGTGCCAGCCTCCCTGTGACCTTTGAATAAAGCTATTTGGCAAATGAGTGAGTGAGTGAGTGAGTGAGTGAGTGAGTGAGTGAGTGAGTGAGTGATGGGCTGGGACAGGAGTACTTTTTATTCTGTGCTGGGATTGAGACAGTTTTTTATTTGCATCTTGTCATAAATTTGGGATTGTGCAGAATTATTATTATTCTTTTTTACTTTTCACTATTACATTACTGTTCAAACTGAGGTTGCATTTTAAAAAATCCAATCTGTATCCGATTTAGTACCGCACATGAAAGTGTCTCAGATCTGATTTGCAAAGATCAGATTTGATGTATTTTTTGGTGTTCACACTAGCCTCAAAAAATCAGTTATGGCACACATACGGGAGAAAAAAATCTGATTCAGGCCATGCGGGCTTTAAGTAGCCTAAGCTAACCTGACACTTAAACACAAGCTAGCGCTATGACAAAACTTTATCCAGCGGGATCAATACAGCTCCTATATTCTACCCTTACCGCTGGAATTTTACACAAAGTTTTAGAAGAAAATCCAGAAACGAATAATATTATTGAGAATACATTTAAAGCTGTTGTATTATTTTTCTTTCACAGCTAAAGGACCTCACTTTGTTAAAAATGATGTCACATCACATGATTCAAGTACAGGGTTCCCCTGGTTACGACTCACAGCAATGCCTTACCCTGATTGCTGAAGTGATAACCCACGTCTGGGCTACGCACAATTCTTTTTTGCAGGAAATTCCCCTCCTCAAATTTTAATGTATGTGGAAGGCACAAAAAAAGTGGGAGGGAATCCCGCTAGCCCCATGCTAAGGGAAGCTCTGCCTTTATTGCTTTCTAACTCAATAGTGGACAGATTTCAGTCATTTTTGTCCTTAGTAAAAATACATTCATTATTTTATTTGAATTTTGAATGAATGAATTTCAATTAGGGTTGCGAGGGAGGCTGGCGCCCATCTCAGCTGACTCTGGGTGAGGGCAGAGTACACCTTGGACAGCTCGCCAGGTCATCGCAGGGCAGAAACACACTGACCTCTCCTCGAAAGTCAGCAATTGTTTTTTTACATTTTACTTTTACATCACCACAGACAGTGAGAGACATGGCCGGCTTTCATAACCCAGCCCCTGGGCCACCACTGCCCCTTGGCTAACAATTTCCAAAGTTAAACCTGTGTTCTGTAGCTGCACTGCAGTGTTAAATCACTTGAAGGCTTTTGGTTTGACAACGTTCGTTGTTTGAGACATGCAAAACATCTTTCGCGGCTGACAGGAGAAGGCAGGCATCTTTGACGGCATTGTTAAGATTCGCTCTTATGAAAACAGAATGAAAACCTCTGTGCCAATCAGAGAAGAAATGACTTTTGTTCACTGTGTTATTTCAGAGTAGTTGTACCCGGGTAACACACCAGACCTGCCGTTAAAAATAAATAAATATGTCTCTCCAGGCTTTATTCTACCTTCTCATTTACTGAAACTGATTTTAACTGATCTCATGTGACCCTGACTGGAAATGCGAGGCTTTATTTGATTTCAGACTTGAGCGTTCTTCATGTCTGCTCCTCTCTCCGCAGCATAGAATCACATCTGTCTGTGATTTATTGATCAGTTGTCAGTTAATCAGGCATACAGCACCCTGAAATTTATAGTCACTGACTGTTGAGGGAGTCAGAAAATGTATTATACACGCACACACACACACACACACACACACACACACACACACAAAAACCTAGTGTCTTTCAGGGCAGGATCCAGCAGTTTAGATTTTTTTGGGGGGGTTGATTTTTGTTTAGATTTTCTTGGTCCTGTCGAGGCTCAGCAACATTAATGTTAAAGCAACATCAGCTGATGAGCTGAATGTACTGAACAAGCAGGTTATCACATCAACAGACTTTTTCTTCCCTGATGGTACAGATATAAAATGGGGACTCAAATAATGGAAAGTGTGGTTCAGGGAGCACAAGGAATCATTTACACATATCCATTGTCCTCCCAGAGTCCTGACCGTAACCCTGTTGAAAGTTTTCGGGATGTGCCAAAGACTTTATAGGGCGGTAGCCAAAAACTTAATAAAGACAGAACTAGAACCAGATCTTAACCAAGCTTTATCCGTATGTGGAAAAGACAAATGATGGTGAAGAAAACAGCAGCGAGCAGATTTTGCATTAATTACTGAATAAGGATCAAGTCTTAAGGTAACCTTTCTTTCATAAAGGTCATCGCATTCTAGAGAAACGATGCTTCATTTAACCTTTCCACTGACACAAAGCCTTTCTTCTCAACTTATTACTTTCTAAAAGTCTCTGTGTAGTTTGAGTATCTGAAAACAACAACAACCCAAAACTTATAATATACTTATTAATATTATTATAAATTATAACTTAATTTTTAAGGAACAGTACCCGGTGGTGTAGTGGGTAGCACAGCAAGAAGGTCTTGGGTTCAGGCAGGGCATTTCTGTGTGGAGTTTGCATGCTTCACTTGTGCTTGCATGGGTTTCCTCCTCTGGTTTTCTCTAAAAGTCCAAAGACTTGCACATTAGGCTAATTGGCTGTTCCAAATAGCCCCTAGTTGTGTGTGTGTGTGTGTGTGTGTGTGTGTGTGTGTTGGCTCTTTGATGGACTGATTGAGCTGTTCATGGTGTATCCTGCCTCCACCCAGAGTCGGCTGAGACGAGCTCCAGCCAACCCCATGACTGTAGTAGGGTTAAACTGTTCAACAAATAAATGAATGAATTTTTGATTCTGAAAAGTATTCATGTACTACTTGACCGCATCCACATTTCAATAACAGTGTTATTACCACTATGCTAATGCTAATTATGCTATTTTTTTTGGTTAAAAAATATAAAAAATAGTTCAGTTTTTTTCATAATACATCAGTATTTTTATATATTAATATTTTTATATTTTTATTAATATATTATTATTATTATTATTATTAGTAGTAGTAGTAGTAGTAGTAGAAGTAGTAGCAGTATTATGAATAGATAACTTTTTTCGTACCCTACCCACTTCTGGTTATGGGTCTGAGTCCTCCGCTATACTGCAATGAATTATGGGATGTTCCTTTTGCCAATTAATAATGGGGAGAATAACAAACACTTCCTGGTCTTCCAGAGTACTGGGACCTGAGAGCACAGGAACATGTTTTGCTAAACCTGTATATTTTAGAATCACTAAACACCAGCATCAGTGACTCAGGTAGGGGGCATGGTCTAAAATGTACAGACAAAAGTATTTGTATGATAATATAGTTTTTACTCATCATCTCCGTCATGAAAGTGTGTATGCCTGAAAATAAAACAGCTTCTCAGGGTAAAAAGTACCTTTCATACATTTTTGTATGATTATTAGGTTACTATGTTCCATCCATTTCCGTTTAGTTTTTGTTTTGTTTTTTTGTTTTTTAAAGAAAGCGCCCATGAGCTTACAAAGGCTATTTGTTTGGACATCCATAAAAATCGTACATGATGGCCGGATCTTATTTGTTATTCCAAGACACATTTAGAAAGCAGTGATGTTATTAATGTGTTCCCGGTGCGGTGGCTCATTATTCAACGTGACAAATGAAGTAAACATCAACAGAGGACTTCATTAGCGCTGCGCATCCACTGCGTCCGGCCCATTTACCGCTGCGTTCCCGTCAAATACATCAACACAGCAGGGTGTTCTTTAATCATTAGGCCAAAGTGATTTCCTCTGTTACACAACTCTCTGGTCCAGCACTACTCTTCGCTCTGTGATAAATCAACATGAGTGCAGGGTGATAAGGAGAAGTTTTTTAAGAGCTGTACAGATGATTATTTCAGAAAATAAGCATCACTTTAAATATTTAACAAAAGCAGGAAAAAATACAAGAACATTTCCACCATTATGAACTCTCCCTCACTTCCTCCCTCCCTCCCTCCCTCCCTCCCTCACTCACTCCCTCACTCACTCACTCCCTTACTCCTTCCCTTACTCATTTTCTTACTCACTCCCTCTGTCCCTCATCCACTCCCTCCCTCCCTCCCTCCCTCACTCACTTCCTTCCTTCCTCACTCACTCACTTCCTCACTCACTACCTCTGTCCCTCCCCCACTCACTCCCTCACTCATTCCCTCCCTCACTAACTCCCTCCTCACTCCTTCCCTCACTAACTCCCCCCTCACTCCTTCCCTCCCTCTCTACCCTCCTGCCCCACTCCCTCCCTCCCTCCCTTACTCCCCCACCCACTCACTTCCTCCCTCCCTCACTCACTCCCTGTCCCTCCCCCAGTCACTTCCTCACTCACTCACTCCCTCACTCAATCACTCCCCCCTCACTCCTTTCCACCCTCACTCACTCACTCACTGACTCCCTCACTCCCTCCCTCATTCAATCCCTCCTTCCCTCACTCACTCCCTCCCTTGTCCCCTCACTCACTCCCATCCACCCTCACTCCCTCACTCACACCATCACTCACTCCCTCCCTCCCTCAATAAACATGACTAGGCTTTTATTTTGAACATTATTGTCTATAAAAATCTCTGAGCAGATCCAATGGAATTGCGTCACATGTCCAGTCATCTAACAGTTTTTTCTTAATGCAGAACAAAACGAAATCAAATAATCTTTAAATTAAGTTTCCATTGAGGATGACAACTCGATTTAAATATATCTACTCACAGTAAAGGAAAGACAAATAGAGAAGCAAAGGAAACAGTTGGAGGTGTAGATGGAGGTGTTATGTCTCTTTCCCGCTTTATGGCCCTGACTGATGTCCACACAGTCCACGCTGTTGTAGCTTAATGATGTGACACGGAAGCATTCCTGGAAATTCTCTCGTCTGTTTATGCAGAATGAGGCATGATTACGACATGCGCAGTGCACCAACAACTGCAGGACTGTCTCTAAATAAAAAATAAAAAAAATAGAATGTCTGTCCTGCTTGGACTATAGAGCTACTGAAGCTTTAATTATGATGTGGACATAAAACTATAATGAATTTATGATGAGGAACAGAAGTATGCTATATCAGGTTGAGTATGTGCTGCTGTATATCATCAGGGCTATAAACATGTTGGTGATTCAGTGTCTACATCATTCTCTAAATGATCGGAGAAGTTGGCTCACAAGCTAATGACATTTCATATTAAATCCAATATTCTGCCTAGATATCTGTCTGTCTGCCCACCTGTCTGTCTAACTGGTCTGGCTGTTTCTATCACTATTGGCATCTTTCTGTCTTATAGAATCATGAATGCTTTAGAAGTATGAACTAAAACATCATCAGACAAGACAAACAACACAAAAATATTACACTTGATCTTTTATTTACTGAGGAAGGTTCATTTATTCATTTGCTGAACCCCTTAATCCTACTCGAGTTGTGAAGAGACTGGAGCCTATCTCAGCCGATTCTGCGTGAAGGTGGGGAATTCCCTGAACAGCTTGTGAGTTCACTGGCAGGCCAACACACACACACACACACACACACACACACACACACACACACACACACACATACACACTGAGGGACAATTTGGAATAGCCAAATAGCCTGTACCCTTAAACCTGGGACTCACACCCGGAATCTTTTGCTGTGTGGTGGATATGCTCTGTTTGAGGAAAATCATCCATTTTATTATACTTTATTATATATGAATAATAAAAGACTAAATATCATTTTTTTTCAGTCCTATTACATGTGACTCTAAGCACACACCCCAAAATAAACTATAACCTTGTTATTGTTATTGAAAATATTCAATTGTATGTAAACAAATTATACATCCCTAAAGCCAGAAACAAACAAACTAACAAATAATACGACAAAGTTCAGTTGTGAAACAAAAAATGTGGACTTCCATGACTGGGGATGACGTAACGGTTCTTCTTTGCGGAAGTTGACGTTGATTGGGTGTGTGTTTAAAGGGCCCGTTCTGATTGGCTGTTCCTGGTTGTAGTTTAGTTTGAAATGTGCGGCGTGTGTTTGCTGTAATGAGATGAAGTGAGGCGAGCCGGGTGAGTTGAGCACTTTATGGTCAGAATTACAGTTTGACGGATAAATCTTTGTGTTTAAACTTTTTCGGATGAGAATGATAAAGCTTTAATTTTAAAACTGTGTCGGTTTTAATCCTCCTGATGATGATTTTATAAGTTTGCTGGTTAAATCCCTTTCATGGGTAAACAGTTTAACAAAACATACTTTGAGAATGTAAGAATGTATATTAGTTATTAAGGTATTAGAACATAATTTGATTTTTTTATACACTGACTTTCAAACAGTGAAATGAAATTTAATGAAATGTGATCAATTAATAAATTATTTTTTTTATTAAGTAGTATAATTATCCTGTGCAGCTGTTTAATGTTAACTGCTTTTCAACTGCTAAGGAGGTGCAGGTGTGTAGATGCCCTAATATTCAATAATACTGTGCTAGTAAACATAAAGTTTAATATGTTTAAATGAGAATGTCATGAATGAACTTGAGGTTTGTTTGTTTGAGAGGTTCAGGAGACAAAAAAACCCCACAAAGTGAAATTCTTACTTTAAAAAAATGCCTCCATGTAAAATACAGGAGAATGCTAGTACTGGAGGTAAAATATAACAGTTCTGGACTCGGCTGTTGTTTGTGATTGGTCCAGGATGTTGCATGCGGAGGATGGTGTGAGGTTGGAGTGCAGTGTTGCGGTGGAGCGTATGAGTGGAGCATCAGCAGGCCATGCGTTACAGCGCCGGGTTCTCCGCCGTGCTACGGTCACTCTGGGCCGCGACGAGTTCCGGGAGCTGGTGCTGCGCGTTCAGGACGTCCGTGGAGGACCCCATGAGAGCTTTTCTTTACGTAGTGACTTCCGGCTTTTCACGCGATTTGTTAAGGACGGCAAGTGCACTGTGAACTTCCCACAGAACAACGTGCAGCTCTTGATCTTTGACTGTCCGCCTGATCGTCTGAAAACCTTCCTGAAGACCCTGAGTATAAAGCATGAAGCATCACGGGGCAGTAACCCTGTCAGTGAAAGGGCCCGGATGCGAGCTGGTATACCGAGAAGCTTCGAGATCATCAGTCCTGTGCAGCATAAAGACATCCAGAAAGCCAACGAGTTGAGGAGCAAAGTGAATGCCCCGATGCAGGTGAAGACACTGGCGGAGAGATCTGTTAACAGGACAGAGGGCCGACAGCAGGTCAAACGACCCCGAACAGATGGAGACAGCAGCCCGGTATGGTCATGTCTGCTTTAAGAGAATGTGTTCAATACACGTCAGATATTAATCCCTCATTTAGTGGCATAATTAAATATAAATCAGCACTTTTTTTTTTTTTTTTTTAACAAAAATTATTGGATGTAAATATTTCATTTGCTTCCCCCAAAAACCCCACATTACATTCACGATTCATTTTAGAAGGTACTAAAATCCTCAAAACTAATCCTGTCTGAACAAGGAGACTACCTTATTTAAATCAGACTCCGCTTTAAGACCACGCCCCCATCTGAATATGGCGCAGGTGTGAACGGACACTGGAATAAACCGGAGGGTTCTCTGAATCCTATGGTTGGTCTGAAGATTAAACCTGTTTTTGGTTCTCTTTGTTCCAGGTGAAAGCTCTTCACCCTCACAAGAAACCGGTGCTCACATTGCCAGTTGCTCTGAAGCTTAGCAAAGAGCAGATGGCAGTCCTGAATGCGGTATTGAGTGGGAAGAATGTGTTTTTTACTGGAAGTGCAGGTATTTACACACTTCAAGCTGATCTCAAATCTTGAACCTGTCTCGTAACACACACTGTGTCTCGTTTTCAAATACACTTAACATTCTGATATGACATGTGTTGAGGTACGGGGAAGTCCTTCCTGTTGAAAAGGATTGTGGGATCACTGCCTCCTAAAAGCACATACGCTACAGCCAGCACTGGTGTGGCTGCCTGTCATATAGGAGGGACGACGTTGCACAGTTTCGCAGGTCAGAGTTCACTGTGCTTGTTTGCTAGTGGATGGACGCGTGTGTGGAGAATTATTTTATTATTAGAGGAAGTATTTGTCGGACTGGATGAATGAGTGTGGGATTGGTGGGTGTATTAAGGATGGAGATTAGAGGCTGGGAATTTGGGTTGGGTTTGATGAGACACACGTATGAATTGAATAAGGGGTGATGATTGGATGGATACTTGGCTAATGGTGGTTGGATGGATTATTAATTTGGGATTGGTCTGCATCATGGAATGAGATAATGGGTAGATTGAATGGATGAAATAAGAAGTTAAATTAAATTCATAATTCTAACCCCAGTTCCAGTTGATTTAAAGATAATCTGGTGCATACGCATGTCTCGCTCTGTGATTGGTCAGGTATTGGCTCGGGTTCGGCACCTCTGGAACAGTGTCTGGAGCTCGCCCAGCGACCCGGAGTCCTGCAGCACTGGACCAGCTGCAAACACCTCATCATCGATGAGATTTCGATGGTGGAGGCGGAGTTCTTCGACAAGCTGGAATCCATTGCCAGGCAAGTAGAGGGTTTAACTGGAGACTGAAGACGCAACAGTCGGCTAAGTGATCTCCTGATGACTAAATGAGCTCTGTGCTTTTTGTGGTTTTTGTAGGTCAGTTAGAAGATCCACGGAGCCTTTCGGGGGAATCCAGCTGATCGTGTGCGGAGACTTTCTCCAGCTTCCCCCCGTCAGTAAAGGGAAAGGGAAACCCAGCTTCTGCTTCCAGGTAAGAAGCTCGGCGCACACACACGCACACACACGCGCACACGGTGTGATCTCGCGGTTTCACCTGATCTACAGCAGACATGAATGTGAATATCCTCTGAGCTGAAAACTATATCTGACAGGACACACAGAAAACAGGTGACAGGAAACACATTACTGGTGGTGTTAATGTCGATATAATTACAATGAAATTGGTACCTAATGGTTTACGACTCCATTTACTGTTTAAAGTTATCCTGAATCTGAGCTGAGGTACAGTCGACCTTTTGAAATTTCTCTACATTAAAATTTTTTTTACTGAAAAATTCAGTGATTCTCAGGAGTTTGCATGTTCTCCCCGTACTTGTGTGGGTTTATTCCAGGTACTCCGGTTTTCTCCCACAGTCCAAAAACATGCACGGTAGGTTAACCGGCCGTTCCAAAGGTGTACGTGTGAATGGTTGTGTTGCCCTGCGATGGCCTGGCAAGCTGTTCAGTGTGTACCTCGGCCAAAGTCGGCTGAGACGGGTGCCATCCTTCCCACGACCCTAATAACGATTAAGCTGCTTAGAAAATGGATTAATGTTTTAAGTTGCCATATATGTGCATACATGTATTTTATTTAGTGTTGAACTTTGGGTTTCTGCTCCATTACGGAGAGATGAGACGATTAAATGCCCCTCAGAGTGAAAACGCACTCATCAAATTTCTATAATTAGGGAGGAAATGATCAGCGCGCTCCTGCTTGAATCTGAGAACCTGATGAAAAAACGGTGTGAAGGACGAGTGTGTTTCAGACTGGTGATAATTGTGCATTGCGACTGTTATCTTGTTGCTTGGCAACGTGACTTATTCACACTTTGTTTTGACAGGACTCTTCACGTTAATGAGCGATGGATTCAGCTCCGATGTTAAACTGTGTGCTCGCGTTTCCGTAGGCAAGGAGCTGGAGGAAGTGTATTCACGTGAACATGGAGCTGACGGAGGTTCGCAGGCAGACGGACCGCACTTTCATCTCGCTCCTGCAGGCCATCCGAGTGGGCAGGTACCGAATCCACTGCACACCCAGACCTTCATTCCGTTGTCTTTCCAGTGCAGTCCCATTTCAGTGCTTACGGTTTTGTTTTTCCACCCCCCTGCTCCTCCAGAGTCACAGAGGAAGTCACTGCTCGGCTCCTGATGAGCGCCAGGAACCCCATCGAGCGGGACGGTATCGTAGCGACCAGGCTGTGCACACACAAGGATGATGTGGAGCTCACTAACGAGAACAAGCTCAAGCAGCTGTCAGGTTTGTACTGTGTATCTTGCACTGTGTACGTTGTGACGCGTCTCCTCTCCGCTGTTGACGTCGCAGGGTGAATTCGATACCACAAATCAGTCATGTGACTCCGCTAATATCCTCCTCTTTTAACCTCGGCAGTAAATTTCACTTACAACTTTTTATTTTTTTTTTCCTTAAAGGACCATTACGTGTGTTCGAGGCTCTGGACAGCGACCCGATGCTGGTTAAAACTATTGACGCGCAAAGTCCAGTGGGTCATGTGTTACAGCTTAAAGTGGGTGCTCAGGTGAGAGCTAGCATGCTATTGTAGCTAATATTTAAATTAGAGTTTCTGTTTGAAGTTTAAACAAATGAATAACTGGTTCTTATTTATTGATGTTTAGGTGATGTTGACTAAGAACCTGGATGTCCAGAGGGGGCTGGTGAATGGCGCGAGAGGTGTCGTGGTTGATTTCCTACCAGGAAATCAAGGTACAAACCGTATTAGTGTATATACTACAGGCGGCACGGTGGCGCAGTGGTTAGCACGTCTGCCTAACGGCAAGAAGGCCTGGGTTCGATTCCTGTGCTCGGGGCGTTTCTGTGTGGAATTTGCATGTTCTCCACATGCTTGTGTGGGTTTCCTCCAGATACTCCGGTTTCCTCCATAGTCCAAAAACATGCCCAGTAGGCTAATTGGCTGTTCCAAATCGCCCTTAGGTGTGAGAGTGTAAGTGGTTGTATACTTGTTGGCCCTGCAATGGTCCGGTGAGCTGTACAGTGTGTACCCTGACCTTGAACGGGGTCAGCTAGGATTATGTGGCTTATAGTGTGTATATATTGCATGGAAAAGGTGTGATCTCATTGGTCCACGGTCTCTTAATTAAAAAAAAAATCATCCTGAGTGGATAAGGCTTTAATATAAACGATGAACAGTCAGTTTGTCACGGCCAACCAGATTAGGCTGAGTCATTAATATTACACTTTAAAATAAACCATAAAAATCTCTTTTGTTGTGAGTGTGTACTAAAACAATTTTAGAGTGTGTGGGTCTCCGTGTGGTATGCACTGAACTCCGTTAGCTACGCTAAGCTCATCTTGAAGCACACGGAGCGCACCTGACCTGCCTCTGTCATGGTAAAAGTGAAATACAAGCGACTCGTTTTGGCTACTTTCTTTTTTTTTTTTTTGTAGTGTACACAAACTTTGAACCAGATTAAAGAAATACTGTAACAGCACCTGCTTGCAGCATTCGCCTGCTTCTGCCGTGATGGAAACGTATAAGAAACAAATCCTCATTTTAGTGTGCGTTGTTGATGCTGCTGTGTATTATACACCAACGCAATTATTCGCCTCATGCTTGGTGGATGTCACCTGATTGAGTAGTCCGCCATTGTTCATTGTTATTAAATAATGAATTATCCCGAGGTAGCGAGCATCTCCGATCATGCAGTTCTCATGTAGCGTATATGTATTTTTACTGCACTGAGAATTTAATGCGTTAAATTAAATCAATTATATCATGACAAAATTCACAAGCTCAGATGATCAGATTAGATGGATAGACTGTATATCAAGGGATGGATGAAGGAATGGTAAATGGATGAATTGCAGATGGATGGATAGATGGTTTAATAATTTTTCTTGCTGATTCTACTCTTCTCTCTGCTCCAGCTGTCCTTGGTTTAATCGGATCATGTGATAATCGAATCACCCGCGTGTCCTGTATCCGGCTTTCTCTCCATCAGGCCTCCCGAGAGTGCGCTTCCTGTGCGGCGCTGTAGAAGTGATGAAACGCGAGCGCTGGACGTTTAAGGCGGCGGGAGGTGTGTACCTGAGCCGCCAGCAGCTCCCGTTGAAGCTAGCCTGGGCCATTTCGATCCACAAGAGTCAAGTGAGTGGAGTTCTGACTCATCAATAATACCAGACACTGATTCACCACTACAGCATCGCTCCCTCTCTCTTTAACCATCGGCCCTTTTTCCCCAGACGCAGTGACTCGTTCAGCGGGGTTATAGAATTAGTGTAGATTGCACTGGATTCATGTTCCTACCTTCCAGCAGCAGTGCGTCAGTCGTTTTACTCAGCACCCCCCTCTCCTCACCTCACCTCCCGGCCGTGTGCCACCAGCACTAATGGCTTTCAATTAGCCCTAGCTGGCAGTAGATGGAGTTTGTGGTAATTAAGGTTATTAGTCACAGATGGCAGTATTGTGTCTCTGCTTTCGATGGTTTGAGTCCTTGTTGAAAGAGCTACAGCGAGGTCCCGTCGTCATTTACTGTAGCGCATGAACAGCCAGAAATATGATACCACAAGACTACAGCACAAAGATCTTCTCCGGGTTCCGGTGAAGTGAGACTTTAATGCTACTCAGTGTAAAGACCGTCTATTCCAGTTACATACATGGTATTTAATCTGAAAAGCAAAACTCCAAATTGCTAAATTCTTTACAGCAGAATTCAGAGTAAACTCTGCCCTGTTTACACCATGTGTTGCTGCTGGTGGTGTTTTAGGGCATGACTCTGGACTGCGTGGAGATCTCTCTGGCACGTGTGTTTGAGAGTGGACAGGCTTACGTTGCGCTGTCTCGGGCGCGCAGTCTGGAGGGGCTTCGCGTCATGGACTTCGACCCGCGAGTGGTCCAGGCCAACTCGGATGTTCTGATGTTCTACAAGAAGCTGAAGAGGGACCGGCTCCTCCTGCAGGTCAGTGTTGCCCCTCTGGGTCTTTGTCACTCCGTCACCGTGAAGTACTGCGTTTGTTGCAGATGAAAAAAAGTGTACCACAGAGAAGAAAATTGAAAGATAACAGGAAGAGGTGATTGATCGTATGTGGCAGGCGGCTTGATTCTTTATTGAGAATGAAGCATTCTAACAGTGAGGGCAATGTGATTTGCCAGCACTTCATCTTTCCTGAAGAGCAAAACTATTATCTTTCTGGATACAAAGATTTTACTGTACATTTTTAAATCCTTCAGAGAAGATACTTTAGAGAACATGACCTATACACACAGTGACAGGTGGTTGTAGAGGGTCGGCTTTCAGGGCCACTGGGGGTGGGCACGGGAGGGTGGGTCTTCAGGACCAAAGGGGTGGGCCCAGTCTGTTGTAGTGCTAAAGAGACTGGATGGGGAATGAGTGGGTGGGTCTACGTGAAGCTGAGTGTTTTTGCTGTACAGAAGGCATGGGGACAGAAGGTATGGCACATTTCATTTTTTTTTAATCTGTAAAAATGTAATTTTGTTGTTGTTGACTTTAAGGAGCTATTTAACATGTTTTAGAGTTCAATTAATTTAAACGCTTTTATTGTAGGGAAAACTTGTCTGTGTACAAACATATTAGTCAGAACATCATGTAATCCTGGCTTTTATACAGAGTCAGTTCCCAGGCGGGGCACGCTATCAAGTAACGTTCATGTTTGAGTCTCACACGCTTTTCATTAGGAAATGTCGGTGTTTCAGGGTGAAAATCTTTAACAATAACACTGGTTGTTTTTCAGTCATCTATGAACAACTTTGTTGAGAAAAGCAACAAGGAGAATGAAGTTTGGTGACGATCTCCACTTCACGACTATGTGCACCGTGTGTACAGCCCTGTGGTCACTTAATTTATCACATCATGTTACTGTAATGTTTTCCTCTAGATGCATTTAAAGTGTTGCAATGTGTGGAATTTTACTAGGTTTGTATTTGATTTTAATAAATTTATTTTTTTAAGAAAATCTTTGAGTTTTGGACACTAAGTGGAACAATTTATTTGACTTAAGTTTTTTGACAAAAGAACATTAGAGTCAGATAAAATGGAGTTGACACATTCAGTGAAATACATAATTTTTTAAAAAATGGTGTAAATGCATTCAGTGGTGGACTCTGCTGCCACCTTGTGGCGTATCAGTAGAAGTGCAAGTATGTTTACACTAAAATCAGAAAGCCGCAGAAGTAAATCTATTTTTTTAAATTATTTTATGTAACTAATTCTATAACAAGAACAAGTCACTGGTAATGTATTATGCTTTTTGTTTCTTTAATATTTGATATTTATTCAGATCCATTTCCAGCAAAACAATAAGCCACACTGTAAACTGTTAAACACTGGAGAGAATTGGTATAAAAGGAACTTTAACAAACTGAGCAAATGGTCCAAAACGTAAATATTGTATGAACTTGATTAGAATTTTTTTTTTTTTTTTAATTCATACTGATATTTACAATTGATTATCAAAAAGATGCTTCCTAATGAGAGCTTAGCAAGCACCAAGGTAGGATGGGATGTAATCTGGTTCATTTTAATGTGCTGAAGAGCTTCTGTGCGACCTGAAAAAATAGTTATAAATTAAATCACAGAGCAATAAAATAAATTTATAAAAGATGTCACAAGTCTGAAAAGTGGGTGTGGCTTCTTCCAGTAAGAGGTGTGGTCTCTGTGGCTCAGTTGTTTTATTACGTCACAATTTTAAAATATTAAATATACTCACACAGTGATCCCGTGCATGCAGGAAGTCGAACAGTTCCTCCGTGCAGTCCTCTGCCGTGTTTGACCGCGAGCTGACCCGAGCTTCACACTCCTCCAGCCTGTGACGTGTGTGGAGACAGTGCTCCGTCTCCTCACACTTCTGTCTCACCAAATCTAACGGGTCCTGTTCACAACAATCCCCATCAACACACCCCGAGAGTCAGAATGGCTCCTGATGACAGACGGATACACAGTTTCCTGTCTCTAAAGAGAAGCACTTGGAGCTCCATGCACCAAATCATGGTAAATAGATTGCTGTAGAACATCAGAACCCTGGATACATGAGATCAAGGACACTCTACCAAGCTGTGATTTACATTCCACTAAAGGTTCAGAAAACAGCCCCTTCAGACTTGGATCTCTACACTGACATGCACTGACTTTAACCAATGAGCCATCATTTTACAAACTATTTTAATGAAACAAATTCAACTTTATGTATTAAACCATGGGAGGCATGGAGGTGTAGTAGTTAAAATACTCAAAGTCCTGGGTTTAAGTCTCAAGCTTGTCGAGGGCGTTTCTCTGTGGAGTATATTCTCCCTGTGCTTGTGTGGGTTTTCTCTGGGTACTCCAGTTTCTTCCCACAGTCGAAAGACATGCACATCAAGCTAATTGACTATTCCAAATTGCCCCTAGAAAAGTATGTGTGAGCGTGAATGGTTGTTTGAGTGTTGGCCCTGTGATGGTCTGGCAAGTTGTTCAGAGTGTACTCTACCTCTGCCCAGAGTCAGCTGAGATAAGCTCCAGCCTCTCTGTGATCCTAGTAGGTTCAGCAAACAAGTGAGAGGTTTTTTTGAGGCAAAATAAGTTGTCCAAGTTTCTACTCATGGTGACTGACAACTTACCACCAGGTCCTCTTCCTCTTCTTCCTTATCATCTTCCTCCTCTTCCTCCTCTGGAGCTTCATCCTTATTTATGATGATTTGTAAAGGTCATGATCACTGATTGTTTAAATATAATTACATTCCCAAAGAAGCCTATAGGTTTAGAAGTTGCTTACACAACTATTTAATGAATCAAACAGGTCTCTATAAGTGTTTTGTTGTCGGATGCATTTTAATTACATTGTGCAACATTAACTGAGTTTAAATAAATAAATAAAATCTACTTACAATATCATTAAATTATTATAACCCCCCCTTTCCTGGTCATTAAATGTATTATTAAATTACTCATTAATTAATTAGAGCGAAATAAACTTTACATTTTATTTTGGAAAAAAAGGAAATGACATTAAATTGACTGGATTTAATGGATTCATTCCTGCCTGCAACTCGTTTATTTTTTAAGACTATTAAATAAAATGAAAACATAATTAAAAGCAGGAAGTCCTACCTCCGGATCTCCCTGTGTGATGGTTTCTCTTTCCTGAACCATGATTAAAGTTTATAAAAGTTTCTTTAAAGGCGAGAAATAACTTTTTAATCCTACACACACTCCCCAGGTGGAGGTCACACGAAGGAAGCTGCTAGAAACACACCGGAAAAGGTTTGCTGTCATAATAAGAGTCCTAGCGCCCCATTATCGCAGAGGAAGAATTTTATTAATTTAGTTCACGTTATTAAAAAACAACACAAATTATTATTATTACATTATTTAATAACAACCCTTTACAATAACAATTTCGATTGAAATTGTTCTTACTGCTGTTTATTTCTGAGCTGACATATTTTTCATAATCGGTAATTAAATGCCAATAAAAATTAAATGGCTCATAAAGGCATAAATTCAATTAAATAAATGCCTCAGGTCACCATTCCATGCTTGATCAGAGAGTTCCATGATTGCTTTAAAATTATTTTTAAAAATCCCCTAAAAACATTGCTCCTAATACTAGGTGTTTTAAAAAAATCACTTAGTGCAGGCCTTTTGCTTCTCCCAGACGGGTTCAGCCCCATGTTCCTCAGTCCCTATGTTCCCACGGCCCTTACTAATGGAACTTGTGGAAGCTACAACTATTGTATCCATATAGTAAAAGAAGTATGATGAATCAAAATCAAACATACCCATCAAAGTAACAATTTGTGGAATATTAGGGTTAAGGTTTGGGTTCCTGGGGAACATAGGACTGGGAAACAAAGGCAACCTTTTTTTGCGCAGAATAAAATGAAAACTACTTACCTTAATTTCATGTTTGTTTATAATACAATATCATATAATAAATTTTCAGATTTTTAAAATATAAATTTCCTGTACCTTTGAAGACAGTAAAGCTATAAAGCACACATTTTTTTTAACTTTACAAGATTTTTACATAATTATTTTTATATGTAAAATTTAATTTTCTGTATCTCTGGCATGGGCTTTCTTTTTGTACTGTGACTGTGTAACGTTGTAAAATATACTTGTTTAAATATAATTTGGTGAGAAAAAAACTAATACCTAATAGATTTGAATAAAATTATTTGAAATGGATTGGGATTACTCCGGTATTACTATAAATAAAATAAAACTCATGAAATAATCACAGATGCAGTTGCACCCAGTTTCTTACTTACTCCCAGGATGTACGTGCAGACTTCACTCAATCCAAACAGAATTGGAATATCATCTACCTATAAAATGTTGTTTTATTATAAAATTAATAAAATATCTTTTATTTTCAAAATGTCGAGTTCGAAGCGGAACACCTTCAATGATTTATTGTGAGTCACGGACGCTTTTAGGAGTTACACTCAAAATGGCGGTACGCACGAAAACGAGGATTTTAATAAACAATTTTAAAGAGTCGGTTGTATTTATCCAGAGACGAAATCGCGTTAAAACGAAATGGGTAAACATTTTGATTATTTATTGATGTTAAATTAAATCAATGTAGGTTGTTGTATATTGATTTATTTACTAAGTAATAATAATAATAATAATAATAATAGTTTACATTTTTATTTAAAAATAAAATGCATTATACTGTACAAAACATGCAGCTCAAATCAAGCCTTTATTTAGTACCTCCAATATATATATATATATATATATATATACACATACACACACACACACACATACATACAGACATACATACACACAGGAAAATAAAATGCTTTATAAATTTTAATTTAATATTATTTCTAATTGTTTGCTGAATATTAAACGTGTTCTGCGCCTCGTTATCACACTGTACATGAAGATGATTCACTTGTAATGAATTATATTTTTAATTGTCCATCAGGCGAGCACCAGAGCCAAAGTTCCAGTGACGAATCTGGCTCTACAGCATTTCGATGCCACCTATAAGAACTATTTCAAGGAGCTGTGGCCGTCCATCCGTATCGGGATGTTGTCAGAGCAGAAGTACGGCGCTTTGATGAACAACTTTGCCTCTAATGCAGATGTGATCTCAATGTTCGAGTCTCAGGGTTGTAGGGACTTCATCAGTGATTGCGAAAGGGACAGGCACAAGATTTCACATCAATCTGAACAAAATGATCATCTTTCTATGGAACCTGCTCACGTTATCTCGGATATTAAGTGTTTTGTCTTTCCAAGAGGGGACATCACTCGATTCACACCTTCCAGGTAGCTGAACATCAAACGACTTACTTTATTAGATTCACTTCATGCGATGATCATGTGATATTTCACCTGTCTTGTTTCCCTCAGACCAGACAATGCAGGATTGCTTAGTTATTATCTCATGGATGCGGCTTCTGTCCTGCCTGTGTTGGCGTTGGACATCCGGCCGGGTCATGCTGTTCTAGACCTGTGCGCTGGCCCAGGAGGGAAGACACTCGCTATCCTGCAGACGCAAGCTCTCCGTACGTAAAGATATTTATAGATCCTGTTTTGATTAGTGTTTCTTTAATAACTGAAATGTAAATCTCTGGTTTGAACGTTCTCACAGGGTTTCTGTGGGCCAACGACTTGTCCGGGTCTCGTACAGCCCGGTTACAGAGGATGCTCCAGAGCTACGTGCCCAAAGACCTGAGAGGTGAGGACAAGATCCGCGTCACATCTATTGATGGTCGCAAGTGGAAGAGTAAGGAAAACCTTGAATTTGACAGAGTGAGTAAGATTGGTGTTTGAGGGAAACAAGGAAAATATAAAATCAGATCATGATTGGTTTGATTGCGTGGATATGTTTTATTTGTTATTTATTTTTTAATGGTTGCCTTCTGACTCTCTCTCTCTCTCTCTCTCTCTCTCTCTCTCTCTCAGGTGCTGGTGGACGTCCCCTGTACCACAGACAGACATTCCCTAATAGAGGATGAGAACAACATCTTTAAAAGTTCCAGAACTAAAGAGAGACAGACACTTCCTTTACTTCAGATTCAACTCCTGCTGTGAGTTAATAAT
>JBCNYG010000008.1:9237732-9249211 GCA_039654305.1 Porochilus rendahli | reverse complement strand
ATCGAACACCACACAGAAACACCCTTGCCAAGCCCAGGACTTAAACTCAGGACCTCCTTGCTGTGAGGCATACGTGCTAACTGCTACAACACTGTGCTGCCCTTCTTCACACATAACCCTTCATATTGATTGACACTTTTTCTTCTTTTGTGCTGAGTCAGGAAGCTGAGTTAGGATCATTATTTTCATGTTAAGCACATCATTAGCGAGGAGATAATAAGGACAAATGGAGCATCACACACACACACACAGTGCTATTAAGAGCTTATAGCTGTACAGAGGTTGTTCAACTCTTTAAATATTTAATTACTTTAAATTGTTACTTAGTAGATGAATTTGTGACCATTTTGTTGTTGTAGAATTTAACGGGGTGATGACACTCACTTGATGTGGTCACACATCACACGTCAGCACTCTTGTTCTATAGAATGCCAAAGTTTGCAAGTTAAAACAGTATATGCTGACTACTTCTGTATTTGGAGGTGGGGCTACATATGAGCTTGGGGTGGGAAACCTTTATAAGAGCTTTGATATGCAAATTTAGCTGCAGAATCTGTATGGCTAGTTACTGTCGCTCATGTTGTGGGATGCAGTTAAACAAATAATTAAAATAAAGGATGTAATGTTATAAATCCCTAACTACAAATACTTAATATTCTTAAAATACTTTTAATGTGCAGGTTTAGTTTTAGTGTGCATAAGTTTATAGTTGGACATGAAGTGGATCTACAGATAACATATGCTAGAGTTTGTGTCGCCGTCTCACTATAATGTACTCGGACACACTTTGGCACGTTCAGACCTCCGCGCAAATGGCCGTCAAACAGATTTAAGGCAGTTGAAGTCGGTGAAGCTGAGCGAGGAGGAATAAATCAAGTGGAACCATCTCAGACCGGAGAGGAACTTCTGCAGCCAGCGTTATATGAAGTAAACGACCAATTCAACACCGTAATAACAATCTAAAAGTAACTCTGTCATCGTGCCATATAGGTGACAATCTTTAACCCGACCTGCTCATTCCAGATCTCAGCGAGTTCGCTTAACTACATCGAGCGAAGGCTTTAAGCCGTGAGAGTGCATGCTGCATTCATCGAGAGGCCTAGCCTCCTTCCACTTACCCACAATGCCCTGTGCCCTTTTAAAAGTGCTGTGTAGCCTGGCATTGATGCGTAATTATGTGTGACTGAAACAGCACCTCGGTGACAGGCGCTGGAGTGCTGCCGCCGCACCCCCCCGCCCGAAAAAAAAGAGCTTCTCCTCGGCTTTAAGAGGATTAAGTGGGTTTGCGATAACAGAGGGATAAAAAGGGAAAAGAACCGAATTAGAAAAGGGCCGCTGGGACTAAAGAGGGCGACCTCTCGCAGCCGAGTTCAATCACCTGTTGTCATAACCCACAGTCCCCCCCCCTTCACCCCCTGCACCCCCGCACCGCTCACTTTCTGTCGGGTTCATTTGTTCATTCTGCTGTGTGGCTATTTATCAGGAATGCAAATGCATCCAATCCGGACCTCCGCAACGTCTTTAAGAGTAAAAGCTGATATTATTCTGAAAGTAACTGGAAAATTTTCAAATAAATTTTATCAGATGGCTTCTACCGTTGGGTTGTTCAGTTCTTGAATCTGATTGGTCAGCAGGTGGTGTTTCATTTCCCAACAGCAGTACAGATTGATGTTTTTATTTAAATTCTATAGTAAGTACTTGGAATAACTAATTAATGTGTAAGGAAGGAGTCTCCAGTGCCAGTGCTGGAGGTTACAGTTAGTGGTGATATTAATTGTAGTAAAAGTACATATAGCAATAGTATCGAAGGTAAATGTTTAAAGTACGATTATATGAAGTAATCTTGCCCACTCCTTAGCTACAGCGGTGCTTGAAACTTTGTGACACCTTTGAAAAATCCTAAAAACAGATAAAGAGAACCAGGTAAAATAAATGAGACCAATATAGTACCTATATAGTTGGTGATTTATTTACTAAGAGACACGATCCTAAAGCACTGATGTAAAATATAATAATTGAATATCGTAACACATCCCTGGACCGTGTCTAAACGATAGTCAGTATTTTGATTTTGTTGTTGACCGTAGAGGCTAATTCCTGTGCCCGCATTGGCGTCCGGGAGCGTCAGGGCCTCCATGTCGGTTTCCATGAGGACTTTGATGTGTATCTGGGCAATGTGCTATTAGAGGGATTTAGCCAAGTTCACAGGCTGGAGAGTACGCGACGAAATTGCAATGCCAGCAGGCTAAGAGAATGCTGAGAACAGGATTAGGATCATATTCTGGCAGTGCCTGTCACTTCTTCAATGGACCGGGGTTCCTTACACTGGCAGCTTTCATTCTCCATGCACCTAAAACCTTTAGCAGCTCCCGAAAAAAAGGGGAGTAAGTGAAAGGGAGGGAGTGATTGAATGGTACACTGTGATTTTTGTGCTGGGCATGCTTGAGGGCCTCTGTGTGTGTGTGTGTGTGTGTGTGTGTTTGTGTGTGTTTGTGTGTGTGTGTGTGTGTGTGTTTGTGTGTATGTGTGTGTGTTTTGGAGGGGTGAATGATGAAATAGAGACCTGTGAGTCCCCACTTGTCAGACAATCACGCAAAGATATTTGTTTATTAATTAACAGATTTTCTAGGTGTCCGTTTTTATTGTCGTGTCAGGGTGTGTGTGTGGGGTCATGTTCTTATATCCTGTTGAGCAACAAAATTCCCCACAAGGATTAGATCATCTGGGACTTTGTGTGAACTTTTATAAATACTATTTTTTTTATTTACAGTAAACTAAAAGAGACATTTACATTGTAGTCAACCCGTTCTCCTCACAACAAGGAGCTCCTGGGTTCGATTCCCAATCTTGGGGGGCTTCTGTGTGAATTTTGGACTTCACACAGAAGTTTTCTGTGTGAAGTATCGTGTTTGAGTGTGAGTGTGAGTGTGAATGGTTGAGCGTGTTGGCCCTGAGATGGACTGAACAGCCCATCTCAGCCCAGCGTTGGCTGACATGGGCACCAGCCTCCCTGCCACCCCAGTAGACGTGGTCTGGAAAATGAAAAGTAAGTGGTCTGGAAAATGAATGAATGAGTAATATTATATACCACCATAAGGTTTATAAGTAGCCTACTGAACTGTGTGTTTTTTTTCTGAACACAGCAATGGTAACAAGACAGCACTGCCCTTGACCTTTATTACAATACTACACTCTATAACACACACCTCCAGGCTTCTCGTGTGTTCTGGAGTGTTTATCTGTGCCGCCGGTGCTGTTCGAGCTTGTACGTGAGACGACCCGAGCCTGGAATTGTATGAATATTTAGCACCTTTAGTCATACGGATGATGACATTTTGCTTCTTTGCAAATTGACTGAATATTTTACGTCTTGTTTAAATCTGCTGTATTTAAAGCGACGGTTAGAGACCGTGGCAAGGGCGTCACAGAAGCAGCATCAAGCCTCTAGTAAAATACACACCAAAGGGAGAGCCTCTTTATGGGGAGCAAAGGACTTATGCATTTTGACAAACCACGCTGTTTAAGATATAATAGCAGCATAATCACAGCCCCGGGCTGTCATTCTTCAGCATAATGGCCCGCTTATTCATCGGGGGTTGGCTTATGTCCCCAAATGGTTTTTATATCATGAGATTACCTTGTTCCCTCCTATTCTCCTCCAACTCTGTCTTTCTCTTGTTCTCAAACGCACTCCGCTTCATCTTCTTACATTATACATTACATAATGCTGTAGAAATTATCTGATTTGCAAACGTAAGCTTCTGAAACAAGTGTACATATCATTATAATTATAGCATATAAGCAAGCTGAAATGCAGTTCTATGTATATTTATATTCTATATATATTTAATAGCTGGATGACTCAAACAGGTTATATTTTAGGCATATAGAATAAATAACAACAAACTAAATACTCCAAAAATCACTTTATGTGCAGCAAACTAGTTTTTCCTAGTTAGCAAGAAACTTGCTTACTCATATGCTAACAATACTATAATTTTTCTCACTGATCAATACTTTCTCATTGTATTGGTCCTGATAATTAATAGATTAGAAATTATCTTTTTATGTTCTTAGACAGATGTAGGTAGCACAAACCACAGCAACAACAGTCTGTGTTTGCTAACTAGCATGAATCCTGATCATTTGTCTTGCTAACTACAAACCTAATATCCATATTAATATTGGTCAATGACATTAATACATTTACTTTAAAATAGTATAAACATTATAAGTAAGTATAGCTCAATAGTGAGCAAATTGTTAGCATAACATGTGTAGCATGCTAACCAAGAAGTAGATTTTCATCAGGTTGTACAGGATAACACCTACAGCTTACAAGTAATAAACTACTTTTAAATACTGAGCAATGGGTTAGTATTGGTTAAAAGGAGACTTATTGGATAAGTATATTTAGTATTGGTGATGCTGCATCATGCTGGCAAAATTAGTGACTTTTTAAGATTCCTAGCTGCGTTTATTAAAAAAATGCTTAGACACAAACATCGCGCTTCTTGAGAATCTCCTCAAACACAGTCTCTAAATGTCTGCACATTAATGACTGTGTAGCTGTTTTATTTTATTCTCTTATGAGTGTCTTAAGAATTTTTTTCATATAACATTTTATTAATATGAGCAGGGCAGACAAACAAATAGTCAAAGGTGTTGCGACTTCAAGTGATCGCTAGTAAAAACTAGCTACTTGTAAGTTTCTCACAAATATTTCCAAATTTTTAAAGAACATCACTTCAGCTTTAATTTAGAAAATTATTTAAACAATATAAAAAAAATTACATGAAACCTCTCTTGTTTTAATATCATCAAGCAATGTTTTATTGACAATTTATTTAACAGGTTCTCACGCCTACAGTTGCAACCGAGAAAAAGTGTAACATATATATATTTGTTCTTACCCGGCACCAGTGTACATTACGAGGTCACCACTTAACTGTGATGAAAACAGTGCGAGTGAGTAAAACTTTATGAGCACAGCAACAATGAAAACCAACTGGAGGAGTTACATAGATAGATAGATAGATAAACAGATAGATTAGACAGATAGATAGATAGATATACAACCAGACTGTTAAAGGTTAAATATCTGACGCAGGATTAGCATCCACCTCGTACAAATCTCAACAACGGACAGCTACGAGAATCATCACAGGAGGCGGGACGCGTCCTTCTCGACCTAAAACGTAAAACTTTTTACATTTTGTCTTATCAGTAAACATTTATAGATAAAAGACTTTGTGTAATTTACAGAGCAAAACTTTAGTTACAGACACGGTGTAAAGGGGGAGGAAGTGCTTTCCATATGGACTTCCTGTTTGCAGAAGTTCTTGGTACATTCTTTATTTTTATTTTTTTTCCGCAAAAGAGGAAAGATAAACAAAAAGAATTTGTGTTATTAAATGATATTAAATATTGATATCTTTTTCATTATTAAATGAAAAAGAAAGTGGAAAACAGAGGGTGTTTTCTTAATTTTTTTTTTTACATCCACAGCTAATCACACTGCATCGTTAATGTGCACTGAAAAAAAAATTGTGTTGCAATTCTTTTCCCCTCGGAGCGTTAGATAGAGTATGTATACAGTGATCTGAAATTAAATGCATGGACTGTAATTGCATTCCTTCCTCAGCCCAAGGCTAAAGGTAATTAAAAGCTTTGCATATGGAGGCGGCGATATTATTATTGTGTAATTATCCGCCTATTTGCAGTTTTATGCGGTTTAAGCGCTGGCCATAAACCAGGTGAATTATTCAGGTTTAATTATACAATCTGCTGTTACAAGGCAGGGATTTACACGTTATGTACGGAATTATGTAACGTTTAATTTGAGCACTTGACTAATTGAATTACAATGGTCCCAGTCCAGGAAGGGGAAGGAAGATTTACTAATAAAAAGAAAGTGCTTGAAATAAGCCGGTTTACAGTAATGGAAACTGAACTTTATTATTATAATTATAATTATTATTATTAAAGTACCATTAGCATAATTTTTTTCCTGCAAGTTTGTAACCTTCACAATGACTGACTGTTTTTTCCATTACACAGTCAGAGAAATTTAATAATAAAAAAAATGCTGTTAGCCTTAAGTTCTTTGCTTATTTCTAAAACAACTACAAACAAATCTGTGTATAATTCCATCCATAAACATCCTCTATACTGTTATGTATATTTTTTATCAGTCATCATTTAAAGGGGTGTGTCTTATACTAGGCAAGGTACGACTTCTATTCCAGAAAATACGGTATTTGTGTATTTCTCCATCCAAAAAGTGGCAGCATTTCCTTTTTTCACTAACAAGAAAACTCAGGATACAAAAATGCTTAAGCATCAACAATGCAGGGAAATTAAAGTTGCGTAAAATGAAAGGAATTTCTTTACATGGATTCTGTGAAGTGTCTTTGCGGATCTAGGCGAAAGCTACAGGGGATTCGTTCAGGCGAGCATGTCCGAGCATGTTTTGTTGCAGTTCGTGTTTAATTGGGCATGGTGTCGAGGCCGAGTGAGGCCGCATGTTGCTTGGCGCGTAACCGCAGGTTCTCGATGCTGCTTGTCTTGCTGTTGTGCCCGGGCAGTGCGGCAGAAGCCTGGAGAAGAGGACCGCTCCACACCTGCTGTGCATGCTGAGACAGCGACTGGTAATATGACTGACAGGGTAGCGATCCCAGCGGTGCTGGGACACTCATGTTCATGCCCAGGTAGGGCAAAGAGGATGGGGCGGCCATGTCGAACGACGGGTAATGCACCAAGCTGTTAGTCGCGGCCATGTGCTGGCGGAACTGCTCCTGTAGACGGAAGAGGCTTAGTGGTGATGATGAGTATGAATGGCTCTGAGAGATGCCTCCAGACATGCCATTAGCCCCGGACGTGATTGCCGGCGAGCCGAGGGGAGAATCTGAAAGGAAAAACATGGAGGCTGAGTGGTAGATAAGGGGAAGGTTACGTGTAAGAGGCAACCAATTTGAGTCTTTGTTACAGAGAAATGGGAAACACTAAAGGTAAATATGCTTCGGTTTGTCAGCCAATAGCACATGAGTGGGCGGGACTCTGGCCTTTTTTGTCTGCCTGTTTTCTTGAAGCGCATTTTTACTTCCTGTCAACCAAATGTGCTAAATATTTTGATTCAGTTCTTTTTATCCACACAAAGTTTATTGTTACCATCGTAGCATCTCTGAAGGGACGTATTTACTCTTCCTGAGTCTCTTTACACAGAAGTTTAATATGAACTCAGCTATGATCAGCATACATTGTATACACAGCAAGAAGGTCCTGGGTTCAAGTACTGGGCTCGGCAAGGGTGTTTCTCTGTGGTGTTTGCATGTTCTCCAGTACTTGCGTGGATTTCTTTTGGTTATACCAGATTCCTCCCATAGTCAGAAGACATGCAAATTAGCTGTTCCAGATTGCCCATAGTAAAGTGTGTATAAGTGTGGATGTGAATGGTTGTTTGTGTGTCAGCCGTGATGGTCTGGAGAGCTGTTTCACCTCGACCATGGTAGAATTAACCGGTTTGGCAACTGAATGAATGAATATTAATATCAATAACAATGATAAAGGTTTTAATTGCTTATAAGAGGGAAATGAAATATATGTTAAATACCGAAATTATGGGAATATTTTACATCAAAGCTACTGATGCTTTTCAACTATTTCCATGGTAACCATAATAAATAATGCTTTAGTTCCAGGCTTAGCTTTACTCTGGGCCGCTATAGTAAATCTAACAACGCTGTAACTAATAAGTTATAACAACATCAGCAGAGGGAAATTGATAGAAGTGTTTTTCAGCAGACAAACATTAAGTGGCATCGTGATAATAATCCTGATCACAGTGTATTAAAAAATTACCACCATGTCACCTCTACATGTCTAACTCTGAGTAAAAAAAGACGAGAAGTAAAGTAATATATGATGAAAACAAATCCCTAATGAGAACTGTTGAGAACTGATAAGATCCCTAATGCTGAGTTTCATTTACATGAGAAATTCTGCACTCGTCCATGACGGATGTTGTTTAAAAATACGTTATTACAGTGTTATATAAGATTATTGTATTATAACATGATATTCTGGTTAGACGTGCAGATCATTACCCGGTTTGGGACTGAGACGTTTGCAGGGAGGAGTAAGACTTCCAGATTTGTCCACCTTTACTTCGTCCAGGTGAATCTTTAACTCTTCTTCCCTATCGGTTATGTTGTCCTCTGTGGCTGATTCGCTCCCGGACTGCTCTGCCGATGTGACGTTTAACTCCACGCTCAGCTCTGACGGCCCCTCAGGCTCGATGGAGGAGGAAGAGGATGTGGACGAAGGAGGATGTGGGTTCTCCAGGGTTACACCGGTGGGAGGATCACTCTTATCGCTTGCACCTAGCGTTCCTTCGGGCGAAGCGTCCTTCTGCTTCTGGAGCTGCTCCTTCTGCAAGCTGCGCTGCTTCTTACGAAACTTCGCCCGCCTGTTCTTGAACCAGACCTGATTTTTAATGTAAACAGGGATTGGGTTTAGGTATTGTGTGTTTCTTGTATCTGAGAACGCCTTACTGATGAGTTTGATTGACGTCTCACCTGGACTCGTGCCTCAGGCAGGTTGGTGCACATGGCTAGTCGTTCACGCATCACCACGTCTGGGTAGTGCGTTTTCTGAAAAGTTTTCTCCAGAGCCTCAAGTTGCTGCGCAGTGAAGGCTGTGCGACTTCGACGCTGCTTACGATGCTGAGAGCCGTAACGAGCCTCGAGTATAATGTCTTGAAATGCACAGCCGTTTTTTAAAGAGAGAAAAAAAGAAGATGTTTAATCAGCTGAATGTGATGCTCTGTACGCAGGGTTCTTCTGCATGAATGAGACTCAGTCCCATGCTAGCACCTGAAGCTCTTTATTTCTCTTTTATACTGTGCTGTCTATTTAGAATACTTTTGTTGGAATAAAGGCAAGTGGAGCAAGCAATCAAACAGTATTAATTAAAAACTCATCACATTTGGACATGTGACCTCATTAGTTCCTAATTAATTCCTTATTAGGCTCCAGGTTGGATGTTAACATGTAGAACTTGAACACAACATGACTAGCATATAGCATGTAATGTATGACTGTAAGTACAGATGTTAATATCCAGATGTTATGTCACAGTCAGCCTCTCACTCACCAGCCAGCCTTTCAGCGAGCGTGAGCGCGTGCACGGACGGCCGGTAGTCGGGCGCATGCTGGGCCTGTTGAGCCGCCTGCTGATGGAGGTTGTACATGGCACTCAGCGAGTTCATGGCGTGGAGGGAATACCCGTTCACACCGTAGTGCTGCATGACGTGTGGTGTCTGCAGACAACATGGAAAATTTCCTAAAGTCTTAATGCAAAGGATTTCTAGCATTTTCTTTAACCATCCCACTGACCACTTTAAAGAGTTAATAGTTTAATATTTTAGGAGACAAGACATTAGGAGAATCCTGTTTAATAATTTTCCTCCTGCAGAATTTTTGATAAGAATCTGAGCTGGTATGTGAGATTTTGCAACACAAAATTAGCAGCTTGATTTATATTTTACTTAAATGTTTATTGCTTCTTTTAATTGAAGTAATCTGTTAAATAGCCTTAGAACATGTGTAGAACATTGTAATAACTGTATAATAACAATAATGATCCACAGAGTGACATTTTAAATGGCCACGTCTCTGAACAATACACTCATAATGCCGTGTGTGTGTGTTAGTTGGAGACGAGATGAGTAGAATCACTGCTCTCCCACTTGACCTTAGTGGCATGAACACCGTTGTCTCTGTGAGGACGTGTTATGATTTGCAACCATTTCATAGGAATTAAAAACATGGAATTTATAATAACAATATTTATAAAAAAAAAATTTAACTATAATCATCCGTTCAGAATCTTGTCAGAGAGATACGTGAATAACGAGCCACGTCATCACTGTATCAGGCTAATTAATGACTTAATGCATTAATTAATGCACCGGTCTCATCAGTGCTTTAATTAATGAGTCGGTTTAATGTCGTAAGCAGCATTAATATTAGAATTGCATTTGCTTTGCAAAGCATTTTGGAAAGGGGGAAGACGGGTTTGTTCATTAATATCACATTACGCCTCGTTCCAGTTCATTAGTCGTGTAAAAGAATCTAATTGCTGCAATTAGCACTTGTTCACTTAATGGAATGTGACTTTATGATTTCAGCTAAACTGCTGTAACTAATCGCACAGTTTCAGGTTTTATGAGATTTCGCTTATATAATATTAATTATAATAATGAAAAGAATAAATTAGGTTTTTATTTAAAATATCTATAGTTATTAAAATGAATAATATTTAATTGATGTAATTTTTTTTTATTTTAATAATATTGTTTTTTTCAATTAAGTAAATAATAGGTAATGTAATTTAATATTTCATTTTTTATGTATAAAAGTAAATGTGAAAGATTATTTAAGTAATACTTATTCATTCAATTCAGTTTTATCTGTATATGTGACATGTTTTTACAATTGTCATTGTCACAAAACAGCTTGATATAGTTAGTTAAGGGGCTGCAGCTGAAAGCGGTGAGGTGCAAACGCAGCCACTCCTTCCAGCTCTTCCGGGAGGACCCCAAGGCATTCCCAGACCAGCCGAGAAACGTAGTCTCTCTAGCGTGTTCTGGGTCGACCCCGAGGTCTCTTCCCGGTTGGACATGCCCGAAACACCACACTAGGGAAGCATTCTGGAGAAATTCTAATCAGATGTTCCTACCCTCACCTATGGTCATGAGCTTTGGGTAGTGTCCGAAAGAACGAGATTGCGAATACAAGCAGCTGAAATGAGCTTCCTTTGCAGGGTGGCAGGGCTCTCCCTCAGAGACAGGGTGAGAAGTTTGTCATCCTGGAGGAGCTTGGAGGACCACTGTACCTCCGCGTTGAGAGGAGCCTGTTGAGGTGACCCGGGCGTCTGATGAATAATACTGTCAAACTTTTTAAAATTAGGATGAGAGCACCTACATCGTTTATGACCCCACCTGGATTATGATGATGCTCTTACATTTTATTATTATTTTTAATATTTTTAATATTGTTATTATTATTATTATTATTATTATTATTATTATTATAAAAGTATAACATTTAAGGCACAAATTCAATTAGGTTAATAATAAATATAGATATAAAATAATTGTTTTGCATGTTCTGTGATTTTTATAAACTAGGAAAACTAAAAAATTATATATGATAAACGTATCTTTTTATGATTATATGAATGTGCGATGAGGAAATAAATAAAATGGTCTGAAGGATCCAGAACAGGAATCTGATGGTCTATGTTGAATCTCTATGAATTACGTCCCTAAAATAAACCTGTGCTGGAGTCTGGAGTCAGTGGAGATATTTTCTCTCTTAAAAGGCTTTTGAGATAGAGAGTGTGTGTGTGTGTGTGTGAGAGAGAGAGAGAGAGAGAGAGAGAGAGAGAGAGAAGTTTGTGACCCCCCTCTGCTTTA
>JBCNYG010000008.1:9206446-9216708 GCA_039654305.1 Porochilus rendahli | reverse complement strand
GGTGTGTGTGTGTGTGTGTGTGTGTGTGTGTGTGTGTGTGTGTGTGTGTGTGTGTGTGTTGGCCCTGCAATGAACTGCTTTTAGAGCTGGCTGAGATAGGCTCCAGCCTCCCTGCGACCCTATGAAATACTTCCATTATGTTCTTCGGGCTCGTTTTTCACTTTGTTTTTGGTTTTTATTTTCTGAATGAACAAATAACTCAAGGAACGTTGTTGGAGTATTACAGCCACAAGAGCTGGAACAATAGGGAATTGCATTCCGGAATCCCTGATTTTTGAAGTGGAAAGCATGGTGGTGTAGTGGTTAGCATGTCTGCCTCAAAGCAAGAAGATCCTGGGTTCGAGTCCTGGGCTCAGTAAGGATATTTCTGCTTGGGGTTTGCATGTTCTCCCAGTGATGCATGGGTTTCATCTAGAAACTCCGGTTTCCTCCCACAGTTCAAAGAAATGCACATTAGGCTAACTGGCTGTTCCAAATTAGAGTTGCGTGTGTGAACTGTTCAGGGTGTACTGCACCTTAACCCAGAGTTGGCTGAAATAGGCTCTAGTCTCCCCCCGACACTAATAGGATAAAGTTCTAGGCAAATGTATGAATCCTTGAGAACTTTGAGAAGGACCTTTGGTGTGTTACGCAAACTGGAGTGGAATGAGACAAGCAAGCAGGTGGAATAAAGATGTGAGACTCATGGTGCATGTGATCTTAAGATCTTGGATGATAGGTTCTCCTCAAGAGCTTCTCTTGCTGTCTCTTGAAAGAAAAAAAGGCACATGATGCTAATTCCATGCATGCATCTCTTCTACACCTTCTGGAATACCTGGATGGATGTCATGAGGTCATGGCTTTATTTTAAATGCAGTTTAGTTTAGCCTAAACTTCATTCTGGGCATCCCTGATTAATTGATGGTGAAACCCCACTGTGAAATTACAAGATGTTGGATGATGCTGTAATTGATTAGAATCAACTCATGGCTTATAGCATTTGAACCCCAAATGGAGGTCTGAGGTGTGTGAATTATGCGTTAGACAGAGCCTCAAATCTCAAGGTATAAAAACCTTCAATCCTTCAATTCTTTTTTTTTTCAGTTCGCCCCTAAACCACGTATTGCACCTCCCAAAATAATCCTAATGAGCGCTGGGATTCTGCAATCTCACCCACCCAGAGCTGAGGATTATCGCTGCCCAGGATTTACTTGCACCCTATAGACCAGGCTCTTGCACCATTGGTACTTGGTACCACCTCTATCCAGCCAGTCCTTATCCAATTGGCCTTCATTAAGGTGATCTGTAATGGGATGGCACCACTGGGGGCAAATCCCTAAAGTCATGAATGTTCAAGCCAAGCCTATTGCACCCATCGTCAGTAACCTTCCAGGGCCACTATCAGGCGCAGCCCAATGGTGATCACAATCCTCTTAACCGGCTGCTTTATTAACCACTCGTTCCGTTAGACATGAAAGCAGAGAGCAGCAGTGAGGCTAAACCAACCTCCCCCCCCCCCCATGCCATTTCCTTTTCTGCTTCATCCCCCCATCCTTTCACACATTTGGGGGTTTATGGATTTATGATGAGAGTGTGTCAGTCAGTCACTCAGTCACCAAGACATTTCACACTAATGAATCTAGACTGGGATTAAACTGTTCTTCCAGCCTCTAATTAAATGTTTCATTTATTTTCCTTGGTCATGTGACCACCATGAGAACCGTTAATAATTGCATTTAGGCTTACAAAGGCGTGATCATTCACTACTTTGGAACAACCCCTTACAAATAAAAAGTGGCAGATAATTGTTTTAAATGGCACACCATCCCCGCCCTTCTCCTCCCCCGTTTCCCTCCCTCCCTTCTCCCCCAACTATCACAGTTGTTCCCCTCGCACCCTCATTCCTCTCAGGGGGAAGATTAGCCTCTGTTCCTTCTCTTTAATTGATATTTATGTAATGCGGGCTGTACGGGTTTCCACCCTTTCCCTCTGAGAGTGGCGCGTTGTTCTCGGCAGTCCTGTCGTATTCCAAAGGCACAGGATTCAGATGAATATTAGCTTTGCAATTATACGCTACCCGGTGTCTACTTAGGAAGCATGGAAGGTGGGTTTAATGATGGATACATGCAGTGTGATTAATTCTGTGGAAGGCATGGCATTGATTGGTGTTATAGTGATATGAGTGAAATTATTCACGTAGAAGCGTTTTCGAGGACAAACAGTGAGAATGGAAACACACAATAGCCAATGACATTCTGCAGCAGATCTGAATCCAGTTGAACATCCATCCATGAGGCTTATTAATGACCTTCTTCGGCACATCAAACCCAGCATGCTTGGAACCAAAAAGAAATTACCTTGACATGATTTCTGGGAGGCGGTAGGGTGGCGCAGTGGTTAGCTTGTTCGCCTAACTGCAAGAAGGTCCTGGGTTCAATTCCCGGGGTTGATGAGGGTGTTTCTGTGTGGAGTTTGCATGTTCTCGCAGTACTTGCGTGGGTTTCCTCCAGGTACTCTGGTTTCCTCCCACTGTCCAGAAACATGCACAGTAGGCTAATTGGAGGTTATAAATCACCCCTAGGAGTGTGTGTGTGTGTGTGTGTGTGTGATTGGTTGTATGTGTTGGCCCTGCAACAAGCTGGCGAGCTCTCCATGGTGGACCCCGCTTTCAGTCAGAATTGGCTGAGACAGACGCCAGTCTCTCGACGGGGGATGGCTGCGGCATCAACCTGGATTCGGTCTCCAGGTTGATATCAGAATCAGAATATCAGAATACTTTATTGATCCCGGTGGAAATTGTGTACTCGGGCACCTTGCCGACATGCCACTCAGGAGCAAGTTCTCAACCTTTAATAGCATGCAAATGCTCCACTTCCTGCAATTTTTTTATTTCCACATCAGACTCCTATTTAAATGTGCAGCTTTGATTTGAGCTCATTTGGAACTAAGTGCTATTTGCTTCCTGGGGTGGTTGCGTAGAAACCGCTTTACCGCCCACAGTGAAGCCGAGTCATGCGGTGACTCCCTCAGGACAAACGGGAGCTGGAGCTCGCCTTTTACTCAGCATGTAGCTGTTGTAATTCTCACAGAGTAGCCATAAATCTGAGTGTTAATGATGATGCACAAAATTCTGCCTTCACCTGAGGATGGAACGGCATTGAGAGCAATCAGCAAAATGAATCAATTAAAGTTAATTTTCTCAGGCCGTGCTGTTGGATCCTGTATTCTGATTGGTCAGAAGGTGTTGATGAATTTTCTCTGAATGTAACAGTTACAATGGTGACAAATGTATGTATTTATGAATGTTCTGTAGTATGTACTGTATTTAATATGTTCTTCAGTAAAACAGCTCATTCACAGGGACTTAAACAGGCCACAGAAATGTACACTACGTGTGAGTATAAATGGTTGTGTTGTCTCTGTGATGGACTGGTGAGGTGATTACGGTGCACCCCGCCTTCACCCAGAGTTGGCTGAGATAGGCTCCACCCTCCCCATTTGGCAAACACATGAAAGAGGTTTATGTCAAGCTGTCCAGGGTGTACTCTGCCCTCGCCCAGAGTCGGCTGAGATGGGGGCCAGCCTCGACATGACCCTAATTAGGATTAAGCGGTTCAGACAATGAACAAATGTGGTTTACGACACCTTCAGGACATAAGTTAGAGGAACTTTTTGTTTCCTCTGAAAGAAGAATAAGGCCTGGAATTTACTTGTAGCTCAGAAGGCGTCCGCTCATGCACCATACGTCCTTTAGACAGGTCCTCTGAGCACGTTGTCCCAGTCTTCCAGAAACCAGCAGTAAATCCAGTTCTGCAGCTGAAGGGTGCCGTCCTCCAGGGTGGGGTCTCAGACTCCAAGATCTCCTTTAATGTGTGCCGGGGGGTTAAAACACCAGCGCCCTCGACAAACTGTCAAAGTCCACAGGTTGAGGAGAGATGATAGAGAGGAGTTAGAAGTCAGACAGAGATGGATCCGATGTTTATAAGCTGTATTATGGTCTTTTGGCTCAGCAATCAGTTGAGCCTTTAGACTGAAGGAAGAAGATATGTTAGAGAGGTAATAAAACAGTGCATAAACCAAAAATTTTACTTAAGAAAAAAAAACTTGTTGAAGAAAAAAAGGACAAATCTGTGTGTCTGGATAAAAGCTAGTATCGCAGTTGTGTCCTGTCCTCTGCCGGCACTGTAAATTCCTCATATACATCCTTTCGGCTCTAAACTGAGGGTAATGTGTGTTCGCTCTATTATCGTGACCATGTTGAAATCTGACACCTGCACTTTAAATACCGGCAATGAACTTCACTTTCTCCCTCCTGCTATTTTTTTTCCTCACTGGCGCTCGCAGTCTGTCGTACAGACACTAAAACAGTGCAAAGAACATTTTCGAAGATCGGCTGGAAATCCAAGAAGATTTCACGCACCTTTGAAACATTCCTCTGAGCTCTGATCATTAAAGTGAGTAGAATAACACCACGTGGAACCTTCCGAGAGATTCCACATACTGAAAAGACACCAGAACATTCATATCTCATTTAGGAATTATTATAGTTGTGATGGTTAAGGTTAGAGTAAGTACCCAAGGAGTGCATTATGTCACATGAGCATGTGATAAACAGGATGTTTATAGCTACTAGAATGCAAACAGTGCCTTTCATAGGAAACCTCAGTTCAGAGTGACTCTGAACCACGCTGAACTAAAAATATGACGAGTGTGGCAAAACAGCTCCTCACGGGTAACGAATTAAAGGTGATTCAGCATGGTTTAAAATTTTCCAAGCCGCTTAATCCTAATTAGGATTGCAGAGAGGCTGGCGCCCATCTCAGCTGACTCTGAGTGAGGGCGGGCTACACCCTGAACAGCTTGCCAGGCCATTGCAGGGCCACCAAACACATGCACACTCACATCCAGGGATGTTATGGAATAGCCAATTAGCCCACTGTGCATATTTTTGTATTGTGGGAGGAAACCAGAGTACTCGAAGGAAACCCATGCAAGCAGAGGGAAAAAATGCAAACTCTCTAGGAAACGCCCCGAACCCAGGAGTCGAGCTTAGGACCTTCTAGTGTCACCCGCTGTTTAAAATGACGAAAATATCAATGAGCAGGATGTGAAAACTCAGTGTAAATAGGTTGTAATGAGGACGTAATGAACACGGTTCAGAAAGGTTGTAAAAGGTGACAATACGACAGCTACAAGGCAGCAAGACGCTGATCCACAGTTTTGAGAACCGCCACGGTGTGTTCAGCGTTACGCCTTTCAGAGGCCATCACGGCATCCGCCTTAAATTTCTGCTTTGTGTTTCCTTGACCTCATGCTCAATTTGCTAAGTTAACCAGCTATGTGCTACCTGTTTGGGTTTGTGCTTGTTTCCAATATTTCTTGGTTTGCCAGTCAACAATGAACTACTCTAGCGTATGCATCATGTCTCCACATGCATTCATAACAGGTAGCTTTTGGCTTTGTTTCCCTTCCTATGGAGGTTGCTAAAAAGCATAGCGCAAAATGCAGCTAGCTAATGGCTAGCTTGCAGAGCGATATGCACTGATCTATACTTTATTTACTGCCCTCTAAACTAGTTTATCCCTAACTTCTGGCCCTTGTTGAGGTTAAAACAGGGTCAGGTGTGGGTTGGAAACTCTGCAGTCTGTTAAGTCGCTTTGGAAGAATTTTCGTGGATGTGTGATTGTGTGTAGTGTCAGTGTAAAAGGGTGAGCTGTCAGGACGAGAGACTCGCTGTGCTCCTCTTTGAGGATTGTTGGGAGGTGTTGAGGGAGCATGTCATCTGGCATGTCATGCTGAGCAGAAGAGGGAAGGGTTTTTTTTTTGACTCGTCTCTCCTTTACTTTAGTCCTCACTTTCAGTCTGTGGGTTAGTGAGGGAGGGAAGGAAGGAGGGAGGGATTTCACAGAATGGTGTCAGGGTTAATATTTACCTCTGCAGAACAGCCTGGAGACTTTCCCACATGTTTGGATCTCGTCTGTTTATTCCTGCATGTCTCATATTTTCACTCACTTCTCATTTATATTTGACTTTTCATAATTTGGCAGATCTGAAGCATTGCGGGCGCGGCTGGCGACCTGCAGCAAGGGTGCGATTTTCAAAACACCTTCAGATAAAATCTGGAGGGTTTGTGGGTAATAATATATATATGTAAAGAACATTATATGGAATTTAACACCGGCTTAAAAAATATTAGCTTTTTTCGATTACTCTGAAAATGTTTATTATTTCCTGGGAATCCTGATATAATTTACATAAAATCTGTATTTTTCACCATTTTCCTGTAGTTAAGGCTCATTTCTTCTTCTTTCTATTATATAAATAATTTAGTTTTTTTTTAAAGGCATAGCATAGTCTTAACAATCTGAAAATAAAGAGGGGAAAATGTACATTTATGAAATACATTACAGGAAAAAACATTTTATTTATTTAATGTCATATGAATTATATAAGTCTCTCTGGCTTTTACACCCAAGCCAAGTCCTCCTGGATGGGATGCTAGTCCATCACAGGTTACCTTCCCAGTATTTTTACTGGTACCCATTTATACTGCTGGGTGGACCAAGGCACACATTTGGTTAAGACCTTGCCCACTACACCACCGGCCCTCACAGTGTAATTTAAATACTTCATATTAAATTCAGATATTGATGTATTTTGAGTTTCATCAGCAATAAAATGGCATGTACCGTTTGTGTTTTCTGTGTTTGCAGTCCCTTCGAAACAGTGATGGCTTCAAGTTAGAAATTAAATTCTTTGCTCAGCCTAACTTCTAAGTGCTTAGGATGAAAAAAAAAACCCTGCTCAGTCAATTCAAACAGCCGCTTTCTCTGCGTGAGGAGATTTCACCTGTGCTCTGGGAATATCAGTGGCTGCCAATTGCCATAGTGGCCTCTAATTCCAAATTAATTCAGTCTAAATGAACTGTCAGGAGAAGATTGATCTGTTGTACAGACAGGCACTTTGATGAGCAGCATCTTGGGAAGAGGTGATTAGCCACCAAGACCTCAGCCAACTCACCCCTAAACACAGCCCCAGGGCTGCAAATCTGTGGAGGACTGAAGCAGGGATGCTGGAGAAGCAGGTGGACAACCATTGTGTTAGTTAAAGGCAACATGGAGAAGTGAAAAAGCACGGACTGGGACGGTATCAATATTTTGTAACATGGCAGGAAGTCATGTGAAAAAGGAATGATGAGGAAAGATATTTAAAGGTCGTTACTAAAGTTTCCCATTCAGTTCCAGGGATAATAAATAAAGATGACATGTAGTGGTGGCCCGGTGGTAGGGTGCTGGATAACTGATCTGAAGGTGGGGGGTTCAAGTCCCACTATCACAGAGTTGTCACTGCTGTGCCCCCCAATGCAGGTAACTGGGTTACCAAAGGCCAGCCATATCTCTTACTGTCTGTGGTGAGAGGAATGTAAAAGAACCATTGCTGACTTTCAGAAAGAGTAGACCATTGAGTTTCCGTCAGCAGATTTCTGCCCTGTGATTGCCTGGTGAGCGGTCCAGGAGCCCTCGCCCGGAGAAATGAATGAAATACAGTGTTATCTCTTGGGAAAAAAACAGAATCGGATCCACAATATATTTCTGAAACCATTTGTTTCCTCCTGTACACGAGTAGTAATGACCGCTGCACCGGCTGCCATGATATTAATACCATTACCATCTTTTTTATTTCTCTTGAAATCATATTCCTTCTTCTGTTTCTTAGCATTTGATTCCAGATTTTTCTACTTTCTACCAATTGCTTGCGCTGCCTAGTCAACATGCACAAGATCGTTCCTCCAGTCATGCCGTCTCGTTATTGTTATTGTAAACATAGGTGTGGTTTCACCAAGAAATCTTAAGGTCAGTATTCACCTTCTTGAATATTTCACATTTTGTTGTGATACAACATTTAATCTTTAAAAAAGATGAGACTTCGTGGTAGGGTTTTAACTGTGAAGCCATATGGCAGCCAGACCTCCTTGATTTAAGACTTCAGAATGGAGTAATACGATCAGAAGCCAATTCAGCTCAAAAATCCATAAAATTTCACTGCTGAAGGTAAAAATATCTTACATTTATTTAAAACCTTGATATGAGTGTATGTGATTTTTGGGAGGCAATCTCAAAATCTTAAAAGAAAAGGGGTAATCTGGAACACCCAGATAACCTAACAGGCATGTATTGGGCCTGTGGGAGTAAACAAGAGTACTAAACCAATACAAGCATGGAGAGAACATGCAAACTCTATACAGGAACTCCATTGTCAAGCCCACGACTCAAATCCAGGACCTTCTTGCTTTGAGGCGGACATGCTAACCGCTACACCACCAATAAGTACAGAGTTTATCCTTGAATTCTGTCCACCAAGTTTTTTTTGAAGAACTTCTGAGCTGTTGGACCTTTCAGATCACTTTTAGACCTTCTTACTTTTCACGCTAATATTTCATCTATTCGAGCGTCCAACCTTGAACTGGTCGCCGTGAATACAATGGCCACTCCTCATCAGTTCAGAGCAAGCGTTTCCGCCAAGTGCCGATGATGAATATCAGCCGAGTCGTGCCGTGACCCCACCTTTGACTCCTGCATTTATGGAAATGCCGCAGATCTCATTCCAGCCTTGGCAAAAGGAAAAAACGATGTTTTCAAAGTCACAGAGGTGTCGTCATCACACCACACTTAGAGAGTTTGATGGCAATTCGTTCAACGGCCTGCTTACCGAAATATCATTTACTTTCTTCATGGATGGATGGCTAATAAGATGGCGTCTAATAGACTTTCAGCCTTTCTCTGGGATGCGAACAGGTTATCTATCAGTCAAAATAATTATCATTATCATACAACGGTGATGACTCTTTCTCTCTCTTTCTCTCTCTCTCTTTTTTCCATTCACAGTGAATGTTTATTTCAATCTCCGCTGCATTATTTAATAAATAAGCCTCGTTTAGAGATCATCAGTCCTCCATAGTAAGGCTGCCGCCAACCATACGCTTCCTACACACCACTTCTGTGCATAATTACATCAATCTAAGGAGCAGGTTGAAGCTTCTGCTCCACCATCAGAACTTTCAAACCCCAAAAGCATGAAAGAAGGCAACCTATTGGGCACTGTTTGATGTTGAAATCAATCTCTTTCCAAGTCTCCATTAACGCTCTGCTTTAAAAGTATTGGATACACTCCGAAAGTACGGCAATGGCATTAGATCTGCTGTCATTAATTTAGGACGGAAAAATACCGCAAGCTTCTCTCTCGCTCCCGCTCTCTGTCTCGCTTCCTCTCTCTCTCTCTCTCTCTCTCCCTCTCTCTCTCCCTCTATTTCTTTAGCGTTCTCAAAGCCAAAATAGTTAACCTCATTACTGCAGTTATTTATTTCTAATGGTGGTTTATTTATACATTTCTGGGCTGAGAGAGGAATTTTATGCTTTGTATATGTGAGTTAATATGGGCCACGGAAAAATATAGAAATAATTTTCAGCCTTGATCTTTATGCTAAAGCTGTTTAGCATGTGAAGAGAAGAACCATTAGTAATATGAAAGGTAAATCTTTTAATAAAAGAGATGGAGGAATTTGAGAATGTAGGGCAAGACGGTGGTGTAGTGAGTAGCACTTCCTCCTAACAGCAAAAAGGTCTTGGGTTCGAGTTCTCTGGCTCGGGCTCCTTGCTGTGTGGAGTTTGTGTGTTCTAATCGCGCTTGCGTGGGTTTCCTCTGCGTACTCTGGTTTCCTTCCACAGTCCAAGGACATGCACAGTAGGCTGATTGGCTGATCCAAGTTGCCCCAGGTGGAGGGTCAGTGTGAATAGTCAATGTGTGTGTCAGGCTGTACCCCGCCTTCACCCAGTGTCGGCTGAGATAGGCTCCAGCCTTGCCGCGACCCTGGTAAAGTTAAACTTTACATTTTGTTTTAACTGTTAAATTTCTTTTACTGCTCTGTCACGAGTCCGAGTATGACATCATGCTCTATGTTGTTGTTGTTATTGTTCAGTAGGATATCTCTCCCATCAACATAGTTTTCATTCTAATCTGTAATCTGTAATCCTCCCCAGGCATCCACACATTAAATATTTTCACATATACAAGCCTTTAATCAAAGAAATGGAGTTTCATCATAGTTTTAGTAATCGCTGGTGTTTATTTCTCCGTCCAACCGTCTGTTTGTTTGTTAGATTGTTTGTTTTGGAATAAAATCCTGAACACACCCATGCACAGATTTTCACCAAACTTGGTGGGCACGCTACCCTAGAGATGATATTATTTTGTAATGTCAAGATCAAAGGTAAGGCCAAGAGCAA
>JBCNYG010000008.1:9181751-9191974 GCA_039654305.1 Porochilus rendahli | reverse complement strand
GAGAGGTGTTATGTGTGGGGGCAAAATGTTTCGTGAGAGAGAGAGAGAGAGAGAGAGAGAGAGAGAGAGAGAGAGAGAGAGAGAGAGAGAGAGCGCAACAGCCAGCCAGCGAGCAAATGCCTCATGGGCTAATGAATACTGATTGATTTCCAAATTAAATTTCACAACTGTTCATTCTCATTTTGTTTCTAGCGTCATATTCTTCTTCTCCCACTTCTTCCGTCTCACTTGCAGCATATAACTTTTTTTCATTGCTTTTCCACCATTAAAAAAGACTTGTTTGTTGTTAGCATGCAGCAGTTCACTTGATCTCATTTACACGACACTAAATGAATTCTAACCCAAATAAAATAAAATTCATAGAGTTTTTGATGCTTACTTTCATTTTTGAATAATGATGCTAATAATGATAACAATTTTAACATTTTACAGCTAAGTGTTAGCTTGACCCTTTCGAATAAACCATAAACAAACCAGACAAAGCTAGCAAAGAAAACTTACTAGTTGTTTAGCTTGCTAAAAAAAAATTAGCTTGCTAACCATTACCTAGTTAGTTAGCTTACTGAGCTAATGTTTGTGATTTTTTTTCCCCAACTGGCTAAATCTATAAAAAATAAATAAATAAATAACAAAAAAAAACATTACTGAGACCCTGACAATGTACAATGTGTCACTGATAAACACAAGCTAGTTTATTAGCAGCAAGCAAGCCTGTTAGTTTATTTCAATGACCTCAGTAATAAACAATTGAGGTAATTACAATGACATTATAATTTATAAAGATATGACTGATATTAAATCAATTCTGAGGTAAAATTTATATAAACTAAGCCTCAAAGAGCTTGTGAACTAGCAGCTTGCTTGTTAGCTTACAAACATGACCTGAGTGGTAAAATATAGAACGTTGCCATAACAACACTAACTGCTTATCAGGTTTGGTTGCTGTTATATAAGTGACCAGGAAAACGATAAAAAGTTTCAGATGCTAAAATCCCACTTAGTGAGTTAACTTGCTAGTGGGTTTGCTTACTTATCGAATGTTAGTGATCAACAACAGTGGTTATATTTTGAAACATCTGTTGGTAAATAAATTACTGAGTCAATAATTATGTGAATTTAGGAACAAATTACTAACCAAGTTACATGCTTACAAGTGGTTTGTTAGATGGTTGGTTAACATTACTTCGCTAAGTATTCGCTCAGTATTTCAGGGTTTTCAAGCTAATAGGATACTTTTAATGGTTTATAGCAGCAGTAAGTGGGACTTTATAGCAGCAAGGGATTTTTAGCGCAGACAGTCCGTCAGTCGACTTGGTGAGCATTTAGAGGCAAAATGGGGGTGGGGGGGTTGGTTGGGTGGGGTCTGAAGAAAGGAGACACCTCATAAACCTGACAGTTCATTGCACACTTATAAATGACAAACCGGTACCCGGTTTGGTTTGTCTGGCCTGCTAATGTTGCCACTCCGTCTTCTGACCTGACAAATTGGAACGCAGCCTTCGATAACACCCCCACACACACACCTCTCCACCCTCCAACACCAAACCCCTCGTTCCCATCGCCAGCTTCATTTCAATCTTACAAGCCTCAAAAGGGAAACGTTTTTGTTGTTCATATCGTCGAGGACATGTATTCATCATTAGCCGGCTGAAGGTGTAAGACAGGCCTCATGAAGGTGGGAAGAAAAAAAAGACGTCCACACAAAATACCACACTTGAGCACAGATATTGAAATGTGAGGAAGCAATTGTGTGTGCATTTCTTTTTTTAAGAAAGGAGGAGAAAAAACAAAATATTAATGATTTTTCATTTGGGTCTCATCATGAGGCAGGCGAGGGGCGAAATTGCATTCTATTTCACAAAGCCCAAGAAAGCGCAGGCCTAGGTAATGGGTAATATGTGTAGAGAGGAGAACGAGGGACGAGGGTGAGGGCCATGAGGCTGGAGAGAAATAAAAAAAAGAAAGAAAAAAGAGAGAAAAAATTCCCTGAGAGAAAACAGGGCAGAAGAGAGTGGCTAAGGTTGGTAGTGAGAAGACGGGGAAAAAGACGAGAGGAGATTGGAAATTGAAATTGATGACATTGAGAGCGCCTGTGACAGAGATGGGTCCTTTTTTCTTTTCTTTCTTTTTTTCAAATTCTCTCTCTTTTTGAGGAAATTACTGCAGTCAAGCCTGCAAAGAGAGCAGCTCAAGTAAAAATAGATGAGAGGAAACATGAGACACAGAGAGAGAGAGAGAGAGAGAGAGAGAGAGAGAGAGAGAGAGTTGCAAATGGAGAATGAGGCAGACAATTGGACAAAGGGAGAACGAGGGACAGAGAAGGAGAGGGAGAGAGGGACAGAGAGAAAGAGAGAGAGATGGACAGCAGTACAGGAAGAGAGAGAGAGAGACAGGGAGAAAGATAGAGAGGCAGAGGGACAGAGATAGAAAGACAGAAAAACAGAGGGAGTGATAGAGAAACAGATTAAAGAGACAAATACAAAGAGAGAGAAAGTGAGAGAGAGACAATTGGACAAACGTGGGGGTCAGAGAGAAGGAGAAAAAGACAGCTGAAAAATGGACCAGGAGAAGCAGAGACAGCAAGAGAAAGAGAGAGAGAGAGAGAACTGGACAGACTGAGAGGGAGAGATAGAGAGAGGGACAGAAGAACCAAGGGACAGTGAGAGAAAAAGAGAGAGAGACAGGTGGGGTGACGATGAGAGAGGGGGTTTAGAGAAGAGTGAAGAAGGACATTAGTGAGTAGATGATGTTGTCAGTGACCGATGTAAATCGGCAGCGCTACATAGTCAACAGACACACTTGGCTGGCTGCACGGGGCCGCCATCACCGGCGCTGGCACTGACAAATGGAATATTTTTGGAGGACTTAATCAGAGGAAAATGGGGTTTCATCTACACGCCTCCCCGCTCCGCTGCCCCCAACGAGAGAAATGATTGCCTGTCTTTCTAACCGACTCCTTCCATCCTCTCCGCTCCTTCACTCTCTCTCTATCTTTCTCACACACGGGAAAGGTTACAGGAAGTGCAGTGATATACAGCGATGACAGTGAGCGTCCCTGAGTCCACACGTGTCATCACTAATGGACACTGCTATCTGCCATGACCAAAGGCTGATATATTTAGATATAACATGCACATGAGGTGTGAAACACGTCAGATACCGGCTTTGTAGTCATATATTCACTTCAGCGATACGCAAGAGCTTGTGTGTGAATTCGCCATACATGTTAAAACATATAGCATGAAAACCATTACCACTTTTTAACCATCACTATATTCCACAAACACTCTTTGAATTAATGCTAACCAGTTCTTATTAGCAATAAAAACTAGCTTTGAGCATTACTCACTCTTTTAGACTAAAATTACAAATAACATCATTGCATCATCTTTACATAGTAAAACAAATTTGGTAAAGAATTTAAACTTATGATTTTAAACATTTCTCTATAAACCCTACACATCCCGAATGAATAAACACACGCCAATGGTGGTAAGAAAACTGCCTCAGATGACACGAGAAAGAAACCTTGAGAGAACTCATCCTCATTTAGGTGAAACCAGATACAAACACAAACCATGTAGCAGAAACTTATTACACTAGTATAACATGAAGTCTAGGTGGTTATCTTATAACTGGAATAGTAGTTGTAGTAGTAAATCACTTCAGTAAAAGAGTTTTTACATCACCAGCAGTGAAAAGTCATCTTCACAGTTCATGAGTGTATATTTAGGTCCATATGGATCATAATGAGCAGGAGCGAGATGACAGCATATCTAAAAAGAGAGAACCAGAAGGAAGGCAGATATACATAAGATAATAAGCCACTCCATCGTCAACAGACCCAAGTTAGCATATTCATGAAATGTATTGTCATGATGAATTGGTATAAGTTAAATTATTAGCATAATCAGGTGTATTCAGGGGTAATCAAAACAGGAGCACTTGGAGCCCAGCAATCTCACATATGAGTCAAAATGACAAAAATCATTATGTGTTAAAGAATGTCTCAATGTTAATCAATTTGATCCGGATCAAACTAACAAAGGCTTCCTTGACCAAAATTCTGCCTCTGATAGGAAGTTCATTAACAAGGGCACATAACTTTGTGCAAGTAAGAAAGTAAACAGCACCCCCTGCTGGGCCTGCTGTAATACAACATTCCCAAAAAATCACAATGTTAAAGAAACCTATAAATATTTCCTGGATTCTGAATTTGACCCGAATCAGCTCCAAATTCTAAGCGTCTTGCCTTGTCCAAAGTCCTGCCTCTGGTAATTTCATGTAAATCCACACATCTTTTGGTGCAACCCTGCAAAAAAAAACAAATACACAGAACTATGCTAAAATCTAACCTTAGCAGAGGTAATAATATAAGGAAAAAAGACATTGATGCCATAGTCGCAGCGATAACACTTTTTTCCCTTTTGCTAAGAGGTAATAATGAAGAAAACTATTTTGGGGGGTTTTTTGCTTTGTTTCTTATTCTAAGTAGCTAAAAAAGTCTGGTTGCGAAAGTTTTTAAATTTCACTCACAAACCCATAACACGTGAAGTGAAATATGATTTAACATTTTACATTTTCTGAAGCCAAGAATTAATGCATCCTGACGGACTTTAATGTCCTTTCGACTTCCTGGACGCTGCTGCACGTTCCCTGGAGTGTGTCCGTGTCAAACTAATATCCCGCTGAAGGATTCCTGCATCCGCTCACCCCACTTAGCCCATAATCACAATTTGTGGTGAAGATCTGTTGGTCGCTCCGTTCGGTCGGAGCACGAGGAGTCACCTCTATCAGGTTTTTCTCAGAGTTTATTCCTCCATCGACCAGCGATGGGCTTCAGGGATCTAAACCAGTGAGATGAAATTGAGGGATGGGATATATAAAATATAAAATATAAATATATATACACACAGATGCATACTGTACATGCAGGGTATATAAGAGTATAATGGATGAGAGTCTTGAAACACGTACACATATCGAGTGTGTGGTGTGTTTGGCGCAGCGGGCCCTGGTCTCTGAGCCGCAGGTGACCACCGAGTGCTGGATAAACACTAATAAATCTTTCTGTACCGGCAGGCAATCAGTCATCTATCAAAACTCAGAGAGAGAGAGAGAGAGAGAGAGAGAGAGAGAGAGAGAGATTCGGTGAGCTTTAGATATTAGCAAGATGCTTAAAGGACTGAACCAATAATTAACATTAATGTATTTCTAGGATTATAATGATCACAAAAACAAGACATTTTAGCGAATTAAAGTTAAAAGACTTCTAGTAACCGATAAGCTATTTTAGAAAGGAAGTACACCACTTCTAATCAAAAGGAAGTTCTGTAGGATCCGAGGATCCGAGGCTTAGCCAGTCCGCAAAAACCCAGCAGTAAGTGCTACGAGCCCTCAACGCCATCATGATGAATGTGGCAATCTCACAGCCCTTTGCCTTGTCCCACTCATTTGTTACGAGCTGACGTGCTCGCTGCTTTCTGCTCCGTAGTTGCCAGTGGGGACTGCCGGCTAAGTAGGATCATAACTTTTTTCAGCAGACTCGGCCGAAGAGAGGCTGCCAGTCAACACGACAAAGTTGGTTCTTGTTGTTTGGTTTGGATTTGAAATGTTTTTCCCTACACCGTGTCATAAAGGCTCATTGTTCATGAAGTAAACAAAATATTTGTAGCAAGTTATGTCTTTTAATTGACACCTAAATTGCATTGTAAAAGAAAATGAATAAAAATACATCCTAATGTATCCTGGTACAATAAGTAACAGTGCTATGCAGTGCTAGCATTTTAGCATTATGGTGGATGTTTTTGAACATGAATATCAGGTATCCTTTGGAAGTCACATAAATGATCAGTTACTTAGCAAAGCTGGGTGTTAATGTTTGTTAATGTAGCGGGGAGGCTGGCGCCCACCTCAGCCTGTGGGAGGAAACCGGAGTACCTGGATGAAACCCACACATGCACAGGGAGAACATGCAAACTCCACACAGAAACGCCCGAGTTGGAAATCGAACCCAGGACCTTCTTGCAGTGAGGTGGACGTGCTAACCACTACGCCACCATGCCGCCCGTAATTCAGACATCAAAACAAAAAGTTGCAGCCGGATTTACAAAAAAAATGTTTAGTGATTTGCTTCATACCTCTGTATGTTGATAAACGTGAATCGCCAAGCACATTTATTTAGCCACACCTAAAATTCGTAAAACGCATGATTTAATATGATATAATATGATAATAAGATATAATACAAAATAAACTGTGAAAGATTGTCTCTTAAACACGGCTTCCCATAATGCAACCCCGACACACTTCCTTTCTTTTACAGGGTGCCAATACTTTTGTCCTAATTCAACAGCTACACTAATTTCTCCAAATTTATGCTGTCTTAAACATGAAATTAAATCTGTGTGTAAAGTCAACAGGAGTGATTTTAAACATGACTGTCTAATTTACAAATAAATCCGCAGTAACTTTGCAACAACCCAAATGGTTAAATTTAACATTGTAATATATACATTTACACTACCTGGTTTTTCATGGAGGGCAGTTTTTTTTTGTTTCGATGCTCCTGAGAAAAATTCATTCAATCATTTATTTCCTAAACTGCTTAATCCTAATTAGGGCTGGCGCCCATCTCAGCAGACTCTGGGCAAAAAGCTGGGTACACCCTGTACAACTTGCCAGACCATTGGAGGGCCAACACAGACTCACACTCAGACTATCACCTAGGGGTGATTTGGAACAGCCAATCAGGCTACTGTGCATGTTTTTGGACTGTCGGAGGAAACCGACACAAGCATGGGGAAACTTCACACAGAAATGTCCTTGCCAATCCTAGGAATCAAACCTGTGACCTTCTTGCTGCTAAGCTAACATGCCAACTTCTGTGCCTTCCCAGGAACAATTTATCAATAAATTTGTTCATAGAAAGTTTGATTTGAAACAAGACGCAACGATTGGACAAATTAAACTGTAAAACACAGGATTTGGATTGATTTGAAGTTCATTGACACGTCATAGATTTACATTTACGGCATTTGGAAGACGCCCTTATGCCGAGCGACTTACATTTTTATACAAGTGAGCAGTTGAAGGTTAAGGGCCTTGCTCAAGGGCCCAACAGTGTCAACTTGATGGTACTGAGACTTGAACCTCTGACCTTTGGATCAGTAAGCCAGAGCCTTAACCACCTGAACCACCACTGCCCACATAGATAAAGTCGCGATGGTTACGCATACTAACAGAACAAACCTAGCACTTTTGCTCAGTACTTTCAATCTTCACCAACACGGCTATGAATCATGCCACAGTACGACAGCAAGATTTGTCACTTTTTCTCCAGCAGATCAATGATAATTACCTCCCTGACACGCGTACAGTTATTACTTTACAGGATCAAGGACGGAGGGGAGGAAGGCCTTGCGGCATTTAGGCAGTTCCTGATCGATACATGCTGAAATATGGCTGCTCCAAAGCCCCGGGCCTGGCCTCAGCAGCTCAACGAGCCATTACACACGCCGCTCTCCGTGGCTTACCACTGGATCTGTTCCTTATATCCAGCTCAGAGTCTGTCTGTTCCCTCAGAGAACCTCACACGGTTCTGCAAGAGCTAGCACGGATGTTTAGCATGCAAGACCTCACAGTGGCTGTGGAGCGATTCAGAACCTTCAAAAAGTTGAATGAGTGAACTGTTGAAGTTGATGTGATGCACAAACTGATACATTGTTACGGGTTTGACACAAAGCCGCAGTGCTGTAGAATCCCTGAGTGGTTGGATGCCCGTTGTTTAATCCTCTTTAGTCCTTTTGTTAGTCCTCTGTGGTGTTACATCTGCCAACAATGTGCTTCAGAATTTTCTGGTATGAGGACTGATATATAACCCTGTTAAACTGTTTTTTTTTTGTGAATTAAATATTTAATTGTTCCAGGTGAGTAAAAATGTACTGTATATTTTGTTGTATTCGATACATCAGATGTTTAACGTCATCATCACTCACTCACTTATTTGCAGAAACAATTTACCCTATTTGGATCGTGGGGACGCTGGAGCCCAGCCAGCACTGGGTGAAGGTGGAGTACACCATTAATTGCAAGTTAAGCAACTAAATAAGAATAATAATAGACGAGTATTAAGGAGGTTGGGATTTAGCCTCAGATTTTCATGAAATTTATATAGGACGCAGGGTTCAGACAGGGAAGGTTACTTTTTTTATTCAAAAAATTTTTTAATATTGTGAGACAGGACGATTTTTTATATTTTGAAAGTGGTTTGCACCCTCTAAGTACTCATTCATTTATTCATTTTCTAAGCCTCTTAATCCTAAATAGGGTCATAACCTCTGCCAAGGCCTCGTGCCATTAACCACTAGGTACTGTTTTTTTGTATTTTTTTTTTTTTATCTATTTTATAAGACTATGATCAGCAGTATATGAATCACATTCTTAATAAACACATTGCAAGTTTTTCTTTCTTAGTAGGATTGGAAAGAAGAAAAAGAAAAGATAAGAAGGTTGTGGTTCATGAAAAGCATTGAGTATTCAGAGATGTGAAGGACAGGAAAAGAAGGAAACTAGTTCCGCCATGGTGCGAGTAAGTCTCTCACGGACACAATCCTTATTCTATGATGGAAAGTCTCTTTATTAAATGACCTGTCCGCCTGTGTTGGACGCGTGTCCCTGGTGGCCGCGCGTGCTAAATTCCATCATTAAAACCCATTACTGAGCTATCAAAACCCTCCATAATTCGAGCTAATGACCTCATTTCCCTAAGTGTCACCCATGTCAGTCAGCTTGTTCTGGCAAGCGTTCAGCGTCTCTTCAGCATCTCTTGTGGGACGTCCCCCTCCTTCTCCTTGAAAAAAAAGAGAGGTGTGGGGGTGAAATCAGTGGGGAAAAGTGACAAGGCTGGGTGGTTTGGGACGTGTGAGCACGTGTGGCAGTTCTCATATCCCTATTGACCTCCACTTCTAATAGTCAAACCAGGGGCAGGGTTTGATGCGAAGCAGGACAAATGAGAGCAGAGGCTGAAAAAAAGGCTGCTTTTTTAATGCCTGTTCCAAATCTCCTTCAAAAAAAAACTTTAAAAAGAAATGACACAAAATGAGCTAAAGAGAGGATCTGAGACCCATCACATCCCTTCTGTAATCTTCATCCCTCTCCTCTTCATGTGCTTCCTTTTCCTTTATATCTACACCCCCCCCCCCTTCAAAAATCATGCCTTCAAATGGAAAAAGGGGCCCTTAGGCCAAGCAAAGGGCCACCGTTCCCATTTTTTCCCCCCAACTGGATAATTGACTCCCTTCACAGGGTAATTCATCGCTTGCATATGCTGCCTAATACATCAGCAGACGAAAAAATCTGCCAACGTCCCAACCTTGTCCTGGAACCCCACCACACACACCCACACAGAACCCCCCTCGATAAAGAGCCAGGAGCCTGGAAGTGAATTGGAGAGGGAGAGGAAGTGGCAGGGAAAAAATGAGATGATAGATGGGCTGCATTGTGGCATTATGAATGAATTATGCCGGCCAAATACCTTGAGCAGTGCAGTCTGTCAGCCAGTATCTATACTAATCTAGGAGGAAATATGACTCTCTCCACATTAAAGAGTGCGGCACGGAACAAATCAGCCACTTAATTGAGCAATCGGTCCATTAAGGAGACATATTTTTGCTGGCATCCTTTAGCACCTGGCACATTTGTCAGCCGTCGTATGAATAGACCTCTCGAAGCATCACTGGACTGTAATAAGCTACTGTTTTTCACACAACTTTTACAAGTTTCTGGCAGTGATTCATGAGAAAACTCTCGAATCACTCAGTGTTTTATGTTGTTATTTATTGCTATAAAGAGAAGAATCAGTGTTTGTAAGATTTTAATTACAGAATTGAAAGCTGAGTGCTGCAAAATTCTCTATCAGAGAAACCAGCATAATATAATAATAATAATAATAATAATAATAATAATAATAATAATAATAATAATAATAATAATAATATTCCAGTTGCTCATTAGCAACTTTATGGAGTTTTTGTGTGGAGTTTGCATAATCTGGCAAGCTGTCTAGTGAGACCCCGCCTTCACCCAGTCTTGGCTAAAATAAGTTCCATCCTCCGCACAGCCCTAGTCTCTAGATCAAACGATTCAGCAAATGAATGAGTGAGTGATTAAAATCAGTTTTTTACATTAGAGAATGGAAAGCTTAGTACTATAAAGTTCTCTCT
>JBCNYG010000008.1:9164252-9174974 GCA_039654305.1 Porochilus rendahli | reverse complement strand
TGCTTGACATAATCATTAAAAACCATATGATTAATTTCGTGAGGCCTTTTAGAGGAGACAATTGCAACAGGTTGTTTTTTCCTTTTTAAATTGTAACAATCGCTCATTATAAGACCTTGTTTTTTTTACATTATTTACATGTAGGACCTGACCTGGTCTGGTCGCTTTCTGATTTCTTCTCCTGGACACTGGACTTATGATGGCTGCTGGAGGATTCAGTTGTTTGTTCAGGGTAAGCTTCTTGGACTGTATCTACTTCACATTCGTTCAGGTTCTGACGTCGTCCCGCACACATCCCTTGAGGTCTTCTATCAGTATAAGTTGCTTCAACTTCTCGTGGGTGAACTCAACAGCTTTACTCGATCTGCTACATCTGTCGAACAAGATTTCCTTTTCAGTGATGAACTCCACATAAGTGTAGTTGTCTGGCTCACGATGGGTGAATTTTTGGCGATAGGCCTCTGGTACCAGCTCATAAGCCTTTAGGATGACAGCCTTAACCACTTGATAGTCTTCACTGTCTTCCTCTGGCCCTTGCCTGTTAGCACGCTTTGCAGTAGGATTGTCCATGTTTTTTCAGGCCACTCGATATTTTTTGTGTTTTTCTCGAAGTGGATGAAAAATTTGTCCACTGCATCTTTGTTAAAAGGGGGTAACAGCTTCACCTGTTTACCATAGTCAAATTTTGGGTGCAACTCGTTTTTGGAAGGTTGAACTCCTTGTTGGCCTATCTCTATTTTCTTCATCTCCATGTATATCCTGTGTCTTTCATTTTCTGCTTCCGCCTCTATTCTGCTTTTTTAGTTTTCTATTCGAAATATCTCTATTTCTATTCGGTGGTTTTCTGCCTCTACTTCAATTTGGAGTTTTTCACTTTCTGCCCCCATCCAGCAGATTTGTAATTCTTTGAGTGAAAGTTCTCTGTCCACACCCTTAATTGTTGCTGCGGTGTCATGGGAATGATCAGAGTCTTGCACCAATTCATCTTCTTCCTTTATGGTTTCTTCTGAGGTGCTCTGGGCATCACTCATGTGTCAATCCTGGTAGCAGACCTTTTTCTGTTAAAGCCTCTTGGATTGTTTTCTTAATGACATCTTTCCTCGTTGACTTCTTCATGTCAATTCATCGGTTGTAGAGATACTCTTCAGCTGTTCCTTCTTAAAACAATCCAGAACTTCTAGGGAGGGATTTGTTAAAAAGTCTGTTAACTCAGACATTGTGTTACAATTAATTAAGTGTTTTATCCCGGATGAGCCCCCAATTTGTGACAAGTGGTTTAACAGCTGAACTGCAAAGGACAGGAAGGCCCTGCAGCAGGTGGTGAAGACAGCAGAGCGGGTAATTGGAACTAATCACCTATCCTGTAAGAAGAAGAGCTGGAATAAGGAAACTTGGTGGTTGACGTAGAATTCTGAATCGACTCTCTACAGTGATTCGACCTATCCAATCAGCACAGGGTTCAATATATTTATCATCTCCATACAAGGTATGTGCAGTTGAAAATATTTTCTAGAACCATTTCTGTAGAGGTTTGTTAAGTTTGGCCTCATGGTGTCACTCTTTCACACAAAACAAAACGAAGAACTTTCTAAAGGGAAATTGCATCTTACAAAACATGATGAAGTCATTCAAATCTGTTCAAGCATGTGACTTCTGGAAAGACAAAAGCTATAAATAATAACTAAAGAGGTCAGAAACATGCAAGCAAAATTTTATATGCAGTTTTATACTATTTAAATTCAATACTTTTAAAGGACATACCAGACATGGATTCATTATAAAGTTTATTATTATTATTATTTCAAGGTACAACTTATTTTGTTGAAATTACATGTTAATGTACATGTGACAAAAATGAGATAGTAAGTAGTGACATAACACATGTTTTTACACAATTTATTTATATAATCATATATATATATATATATATATATATATATATATATATATATATAATTCTCTTTAAAAACTCTGTAGCACAAATTGTGACAAAAAAATTATTTAAGTGCTGTTTTTATATTGTTTTTGCAATAACAAGATATTAAGTTTAAATTACAACAAAATAACGAAAAACATTGAGTTTTAAAGTCAAAGTAATTATTAATTAAAGTTGATATAGCATGTCTTTTTGCAGCTGAGGGATTGAACTTCAAACCATAGCGAGTGAAGAAATTAAAAAATCTGCGAACACTACGCATGAAAGGTTAAATGCTGTAATCAAAGTAAAGGGTGGCCTGACTTTTTTTCTCGAAAATGAAACTGTTATTTTTGTTATTACTATATATTGTTGTTTGTTTACATATTTTCATCAATATGATCCAATATTACATAAAATAAATACTTGAATAGTACTTGGTTTCTGATTCATATTTTTAAGTATATAATCATCACTGCATCACTGTATCCTTTTATTTCTTCACTCGTTAAACCATTCCATATGGTTTGAAGTTCATTCCTGTTGTGCAAAAGTCAAAAAAATAAAATTAAATTTTTTCTAAAAAGTTTGTATTTTCAGTTTTTTTTTGTTTATTAGCCATATTTTTACCTACACAATATTGTTGAGGGGAAAATATGATGTCCTCATAAGAGGACAGTGAGGTCTCAAGAGGTTAAATATATACATACATATACATTTTTAAAATTACTATTATTATAAAGATGCTAATTTTCCAGGTGGGATCTTTATAATGAGTACATGAACATTATAAAATCATAGCTTATGTTTCCAGATATGAGGAAATAAGCTTTACAAGTTAGTCTTAGGTGACCTGAAAAGTAATACATTTTTAATAAAGTTGATAGATTTGCCATAAATCAGTACCCATTTCACAGAAATAAAGTCCAGACATGTCAGGGCAAAGATTTTCACCTTCAGACACCACGTGCCGTCATCTACTGGCTACAGACCCCGCCTCCTAAAGGAATACATAACTAATCAGTCGCCTTTATTGCTCCGAGCAGCGATTGGTTTTAAGGGTCACAATTTAACCACCCAAATAAGCATTCGTCCAATCAGCGTGCGCGTGAGCTCGTCGATTTGCGAAAATATTACGTTGATATGCTGCCTGTAACATGCACACAGGCCTGTCGAGTCACTGATTGTGTAACAACAAATCGGAGTCGAGTTTAAGCTTCCTGATTAGAATACGACCAACCAGAAACGATATGGTAATTTTAAGGCGTGCGTGTCGCTTTACTTACCCGGTGACAGCGAGAATCGAGTCAGAATGACTTAAACCTCTGTGGAATTAAGCTGTGTGTACGCGTCGGACAGTTAAAGTACTTTTTTATTATTTATTTCCGTACTGTATTTCCTAACAAGCAATATGACTTTTGAAGAGCTGAACGGAGATCATACTTCTGTCGAAAAGTAAGTTTTTTAGGTGAATTGTTAGTGCTTTTTTCACAGAGAGAGAGAAAGCGTGCTGCTGCATTACATTAATCCGTGTAGATAATAGCACCGTCATTTCGATATATGGAGTTTTGAGTGTTAAACATGCGAAAATAGCGCTAAATATTTCGTCCGTTAAACTGAGTGAAAAGCCGTTAAGCTGCCGGGTGGCTCGTGACAGCTGCAGGGTCACGGTACTTTGACGCGCACGCGCGCACGTCCGTTCGTTTACATGAATGGATGCTTGTCGCTTTATTTGTTTATTTATTGACAGGACCCATCCTAGAATCAGCATTTATTTATTTGCATTAGAGTTAATTAATGCATGCAATTATTCATGCAAAAGTGCGTCCATGTCTACTCTGTGACCTAGTTCCTGAAGTTCCTAACATAACTCTTTTTTTCTTGTCAGGATGGATTCAGTTTCTACAGCACTGGAGGAAGTCCTCACTTTTGCATTGCTCCAAGGCTGGGTTACAGTTGGAGTTTATGAATCTGCCAAAGCGATGAATGTGTAAGTGCACTTAAAATCATAAACCCTTTCCTATACAAACAGCATGTATCATCACTGCACTGGCCTAACACCTGCATCTGGACTTTTTTTTTAAGGGACCCTGATAATGTCGTGCTGTGCATCCTGGCTACCGATGGCGAGGATGTGAAGGATGTCGCCCTACAGATCCACTTCACTCTCATCCAGGCCTTCTGCTGCGAGAACGACATCAACATCCTGCGTGTGAACAACACCAGGCATCTCGCCAAGATCTTGGGAGGACCTGGGAAGCAGGGAGGCGAGCAGATGGACCTGCATTGCATCCTGGTCACTGTACGTTAAAATCCAAAATATAGCTTTAATGAAAGTTTATCATGATTTGAATGAAATACACACACTCACATGGATGACATGTGCGAGCAAGAAAGAGCTTTCCAGCTTGGTCTGTCTAAACATGCTTGGCAGTTAGTCACCCTTGGCCTGCTTTCTTGCTCGCATGCAAATAATTATCTCCAACAGCCATGAAAACTCAGCTTCAGCATCTAATTTGCATTTATTAACTTTAGAAACGTTCAGACTTTACAAGATAAAATCAGTTTTATTCATATTAAAGCATTTCTTTTTTATCCTGACTTGCTTACTTGCAGTTATAAATCTATAACAGGTTATAAATATAGAAATGTGATTCTAATTATGTTTTATATTTATTTTTGTGGTCAGTTTATTAATATATTTTATAAGCATAGTTTTATTAATAATAACGATGAACCTCTGAACTGAAATTTGATATTATACCCCTAATGGCTAGCTTAGCATAGCCAATTCAATTATAGTATATCGGTATCGTTTCACTGAATATCGCGTGTCTCGATCTTAACCGCTGTTACTGATTAGTTAACGTGAATGATTTGTTCTGAATAGTAACATTGTATGCTGTTATCAATTGAAAAACTGATTAAACTAATCATTAAGCTATTAGCTATTCAAGGTTATATTCATAAAATATAGAAAGTACAATGCTAGTGTAGAAATGCTAATAAGTTTTTGCTTCTTTCCCCCTCCTCAGAGTCCACGTGCGTCTTCATGGAAGAATGAAGCGTTGTGGAAAGTACATCGCTTCTGCCACGAGAGCCGCTGCACAGACCAGTGGGTCCCCGTCATCAACCTCCCTGAACGATGAGACACAATACAGCGTTAAACTGGACAAACAATTAAAATAAAAAGCTTTTAAAAAATAACAAAATGTTATAAAAGTCGTGAGGGACGCCACATGAGCTCGAAGGATCGAAGGAAGAACTCCACAGCTCAGGCAGCTCTCGAGGAAGGAGGAGGAGGAGTGTTTTTCTCCAGAAGCCCCTGTGAAGATGACTCAGCTGGTTTGTGTTTGTGTTCTGAAAAAGAAAGGTTGTGGGAGGGGGGATCATGCGCTGTCCATGCTGAGCAATGAGACGCACACGTGAAGGATTTCTTATTAAGGAGACGATTTGCTAGAATCGCTATGCTGTTCAGTTTCTCAGAAATCTCAAAGTTGATGTGTTATTTACAGTTTATTATTATTAATGTTATTACTATTATCCAAACTATTTATATATGATTATATATTTTTAAAGAGATGAATTCAGAAACCTTTCTTTCACTTTCCTGTAAAGTGATTTTGTGTATGTAAGTCAATCACATTTTTCAAGTTTTTAAATTATATTATTTCATCTTATTTCCTGTAAAACATATTTATACAGATTTTTTTTTTACTATCAGCAGATTGGTGGTTACAGATGGACTTTGTGATGCAATAAAATGAAATGAAAAAAGTGCTGATGTAGAATTTTAACTGTATGTGTTAACGTCTTTTTTTTTCCAAAGCCATTTACCCCAAATACTGGTAGGAATATTCAGATTTAGTAAAGAACCTTGGAAAAAAATTTTTTTTATGGATATACACAACTCGTCCTGCGAAGTCGAGGTGAATACTTGATTAAATATACCCTTCCTTCACCTGGAGACGGCTGAGATAGACTCTAGCCTCCTCGTGACCTTAGGATAATGTAGGTCAAATGAATGAATGTTCATCTGAGGCTTATATGAAAGTGCTATGAGTGTTTAGACAGCCTAAGACACATGAAAATATAAAATTGTACTACAGTACTATAGTAACATTTTGCACCGCCAAATATCTCTTGAACATTTCCAGCTGACCTAAGAGACTGTTTCACAAAATTTATACATAAATGTCATAATGAAACACAGAAAAACTTAACATTTACTCTCTTTTCCTTCCAGACTGCATTCTGACCTTAGTGACCCTCAAAACACACAGACAAAAGCCCAGAGTTCCTGCCTTTATTCTGCTTTAGTCAGCGTAACATGGTATTTATGTCACCCCTGTTCTCTTTTCAGCCTGATAAACTGTTGACATGGTGAACGAACTCGGTGTTAGAGCTCCACGGTTTCGCTTCCAGAGTTGCCAGTTTCTCTGATGTGCATGTCTTTGGACTATGGGTGGAAACCGAACTAAAAGACTATGTCAGAAACTACGTCAGTTGATTAGCTGTAAAGTACCAAGAACGTTCCCAAGAGAGCTCATTTGCATGCTGCAACACCCACAAACCTCGAGTGCACAGATTGTTGGCAGCACAAACTGAACAATCGGTAAAAACAGAAGCAGAAGTTATTTTGAATTGAAATTGATGTGTGATGAGGCGCAGTTATTGTTACTTGCCAACACTAACAATTTTATACTTTTTAAAGAACATTCTGTACATATAGTATGTATTTAGTTGTGAAACATCTACTAAATGTTGTAGTAATGAGACTTCTTCCATAAAATTTCTTCCATAAACTTTTACCAGTAATCTTGGTTACTATTTTATACATTATAATAGCCAAAGTTAGGCTAATTTGTTTTATACCATAGTGTAAAATATAACCTAGCATAGTTAGCAAACATAGGTGAAAATTATACATTTTGCTACTTTCTTATCAAGCTAGCTTTAGCTAATGTGGATAACAGACTAACATGGAGAATGGAAAAAGTGCTGGAAATTACTCAAGTCTTGAACTAAAGACCTTCTGGTCATTTCTGCGTGGAACACCTTCTAGTACCAGTGTTTCGACTTCTGGATCAGTTATTGTTGTAGCATTATGTCACAGCATTATATAACATTATGCCTTATTTACAGAAACAATACGAGTGTCTCCACCCGTTTAACCTGCTCTTCTGTGTTGTATGAAAGCGTGACGCAGGCAAGGTTTCGCCGGTGATGTAAATCAGGAAATTCCAACTGCAACAGTGGAGTTCAGTCAAGATCACATGATACCTTTGCACAGTAAAACCCACCTGGCAGAAGATCATGAACTTCAGTCAGTCCTACAGGTGTGTCAGTTGTGAAGTGAGTTTTAAATGGGTGGAGAGAGTGTAGTGGTGGACCTCAGTCACGGGACATGACTTGCTGTAACACTGATTACTATTATAGCACATTTATGTGGTGGTCTGCACTGCATCTCTGGTACATGCTTCAGTCCCGTATTCTGTATTTATTCTCATGTCGAGTAGTGTATTCCACACTTGATGCTGCAGTTGTGTGTAGAATATGTGCCAAGATGGTGGCACAGTGGTGAAGGCATATCTGTCTCATAGAAAGAAGGTCCTGGGAGTTTACATGTTCTTATAGTGCTTGCATGGGTTTCCTACGGGTACTCCGGTTTCCTCCCACAGTCCAAAGACATGCACATTAGGGAAACTGGCTGCTTCAAATTGCCACTAGGCAGTGTGAATAGTTGTATGTGTGCTGTCCTGCGATGGTCTGGCAATCCATCATACAACAAAGTATAGCCACACCGTCTTAATTTATAGTAAAATAATGTCTTTAAAAAAAAACAAAAAACACTTCAGTTGAGTAAAGAAATACAGAAAATAGTCTGTTTTGATGTTTAGATACATGGGCATGGGTGGTTCTGAAAAGCTGCACTGCAACCAGCCACCATGGGCGCTAGACTTCTTGTGGCCTCAAATCTGAGGATTGAAATTGCGTCCAAGTTATATACAATCAATGCTTGTGTATAATATAATAATATAATTTAATAATATATAATAATATTTTACAAAAATGCTTATTATCTTAGTATTATACATAATTATAGATAAAAATCTGTAAATATGAAACCATGACTTGACATCCATACAATATTTATGTAAAATTTACTATTAAGCTCCACCATGAAATACGCAAACAGGTAAACTACTGTATGTTTATCAAATCTGCAATCATTCATTTATTGGTGAGTGGTGTATTTTTCCAGGTTACCAAAAGAAATCTTGCAGAAACTCAGCTAATTAGCATGTTACAAACTGACAAGCGCAACGAAATTTACGGTTTTGGAAGTTGGCGCTTTGGAAGCTGACTTTGTATGAATTTAACATAGGAACCTGTTAACTGAAGTGACAACAGAGCAACACGTCAACATATTTTTTTTATTGATTTTTCCACATTCATAAACTTTTGTTATTATACATGATGTTTATATAATGGTAATAAACTGTTGGTAGATTTGCCTTTCTACTGTATTGTCTGTGATTGCTCAACCCCGCTTTAAATGGAACGCTGAGGAAACACTGTATTTTTAGAAAACAGGAATCACGAGACAGAGCGGGTGATGCAGGAGGACGCTTCATGCTTGCGGACACATCCAAAATTAAATCAGTACACACGTCAGTGTCATTTTCGGAAGAACCCAGACCACAGTCACTCAGTGCATATTAATGAGGTGGGCGTGGCCTATAAATATGAATATATTAATCTTAACTAAAGCGCTGAATTAAATCTGGATGGCCAACAACAAAGTTTTGAAAAAATAGTTAAATTTCAGAGTTGGAAAGTTGTTAAAATACTCAATGCCAAACTACATGTTACTCATAATTACGCTAAGGGAGTCTTGATCAGGCCGAATATACGGTGCGTCCTAATTCACCTACCTGTGAAGTTTTTAGGTATATAAGGGCATTCAAACTCCTTAAATCAGTTTAAAATGCTCTGGATAGTTAATTAGCCAACTAATTTAAGCTAACTTTATTTATTGATGTGAATAACACCATGAATTTCGAACTTGTATATGAGTACAGTGTACTATTTTACATTGTATTCATTCATTCGGCGAACCGCTTAATCCTGCTGGGGCCACAGCTAGACTGGAACCTATCCCGGCCGATTCTGGACGAAGGAAGGGTACACTCTGAACAGCTTGCCAGACATTCACAGGGCTAACACGCACACAACCATTCACATTTGTACTTAGGGGCAAATTGGAACAGTCAGTTAGTGTAATGTGCATGACTTTGGACTGTGGAAGGAAACCAAAGTTCCCTGAGGGAAACTCATACAAGTACAGGGAGAACATGCAAACCCCACACAGAAAAGCCCTTGTTGAGCCCAGGACCCAAACCCAGGACCTTGTGAGGAGGATTTGGTAGCCACTACACCATGCCGCCCTATTTTAAACTGCTGCATTAAGAGAACTCTTGGCAGAAACCATCATGTTAAACTTGCATAATTTTACCAAAGCTTAAAGAAATTTTAATGAGATGTTGACGATACCGATGATGTCAGGAGTCATGTTACATTTTGATCTCCCTTACTGCAGCACAGAATTCTCAGTAGACTAAGAAAACTTGTTTGACATTCCAAGAAACGTTTCCGGAAATATCTGGTCTCAGTCTTTAGTATGTTTATTTTTGGAAATAGGGATCATAAAGTGAGCAGATGATGCAGGTGAAGCTGCAGGTTCGGCTCTACGATGGCATATCAAACTCCATATTTGGCGTTTGCTGTTTGGGGGGAAAAGGAAAAAATGCTGTGCGTTTATCTATAGATTTATTGTGAGTCAGTCTGTAAAATATAGGTGTACTGATTCCTTCAGGAAATGATGTAAGGAAATGTAACTCTGATGTTCTTGTCACTGCTGGAAAGTAGGAGGAGCCTGATAAACAGGGGGCATGTCCGTGTACAGACAAAGGTCAAGGATTCCACATCAACACATTCCACATCACTGACACACTAAACACTCCTACACAGAGACTGAACCAACACACAGCCATGTATTACAGAGAGTCGCGAACAACATAAGCATCACAGTTAAACCCAGCAGGGGCATGAAGTGTGTTTTACCAGGGTGCCTACTAGGATGCTTAATTAAGGAAGAAACACATTGCCTTATGCTCTTCAAAAAAATTATAAATATCAGAAATGTCCACATTAGACAAAATAAGCATCATCATATAACTACTGTAAAGTTGATTTATTTCCTATAATATAATGTGTGATCCCTTATACAGAGCAACTTGCCAGCACTACCAAGGAATAATGTATGAATGAATGGACACATAATGCTGTTTGTTCATTTAAAAGTGCCTAAATGTTTACTAAGTAAAACAAATAAACACGATGCACTGTTAAAACTTTAGCTTACCCATGTACACTAGTGGTAGTAACCCGTACAGCGGGCGTAATTATGTGGAGAACGTAAACATAGAGCGTATGCCATCTGGTGGCATGAGTGCAGAACTATTATATATCAAGTGGTGACCAACAACACAAACACAGACATCATGAGCAAATTGCACATGTGAGATGTGTGATGCATATGACCCTCCCTGGTTGGTGGTGACTGTGTGTGATAGGAAGGCAACACTTGACAAGTAGAAATGGATATGACAGCAATTTCAATGGTCATCCGATTTTGTCATTGGAAACAGACACACAACCTAAACTTCCTTCATTCATTTTCTGAACCGCTTATTCCTAATTAGGGTCGCGGGGAGGCTGGCGCCCATCTCAGCCGACTCTGG
>JBCNYG010000008.1:9152863-9163723 GCA_039654305.1 Porochilus rendahli | reverse complement strand
CTCTGGGCGAGGGCGGGGTACACCCTGGACAGCTCGCCAGGCCATTGCAGGGCCATCAGTCACACAACCATTCGCACATACACGCACACCTAGGGGTGATTTGGAACAGCCAATTAGCCTACTTTGCATGTTTTTGGACTGTGGGAGGAAACTGGAGCTGGGAATCGAACCCAGGACCTCTTGATGTGAGGCGGACGTGCTAAGCATTACGCCACCGTGCTGCTCACAACCTAAACTTGACATGCTAAAGTAAATAAAAGCCCAGCAAATAAATAATTTTGTATAATTTTAATAAAACATTTTAAGAGACACGGTTAAGACGCCGTACAGAATTGTTTACCACTGGATCACGTCACTGAGATGGAAACATGAAAACACAATATTACAAATAAAAAACTGAATATACATCATTCTCAGATCTTTTTCACTTTTTATACTTGTCTTTTCATAGTGTTTAAACCACGCCCTGTGTGAATTCTCCTCATTGGCCATATGCAGCACAAAAGGGCAGATCCTGTAAGAGCCTTCACTGTGCATGAAGCATCGTGTAGTTCAAACTGTTTACTGTTGTTTTTATCTGTTCTATTTAATATTAGTTTAGTGCTAACTGGCTGGTTTGCTAACTTGCTAATGTATCAGTGGTGCACAGCAGTGATTGCCCATTTGACTTTGACGGTGAGACTCCACCTACTTCCATTCTACAGAAATGCGCAATACAGACAACAGTCGATATCAAGTACTCTTACTTGTTATGTTCGCCCACTTCTCCCAAAACTGTGGTTCAGCATTGCCCCAAGGCTGTCAGTCACTTCATTCCCCACGCCTACTTATGTATAGTAGAATTAAATTTTTATTGTGTGTAGATATCAGCACAGGACACATCAAGTATTTAAATTAGATACTGTAGACAAAAATTTTATTTGAGAAAAGTGACATGGAATATTAAAGGGCATGTCTCAATTAACAAAGCAAAATCATGTAAATTGTTTGGGACGTGAGGATGTGACGCAGACTCCAGAAAACAAAAGACTAGCTTTGCTCCAGTTAAATGGCCGCCAGCGATAGAGAAGCTTCTCCATTCCCTTTAGTCGGGTCTTTTGCGAACTGGGTGAGAAACAATTAGTCAGCCCCCGACTTACTTACATCGGACAGTGATGAAAATGTCGATGGGGGTTAAACAATTTACAGGCTCCGGTTATAGAGCCCTATCGGCTCGAGCCGGTAGCTCCTCCACATGCTGCGTTGTTAACAGCGCGGAACTCCTGGTCGAGCCCATGGATGCAGATGATGGCCGTGAAAATCGTGCCAACAACATTGACTGGTAATTTTTTTTAATGTTCTGTCCGTAATCAATCACAAGCATCTAAGGTTAGCGTTATTTATTAATTATACCTACAAACATAACAAAACCAGAGGCTACATACCATACTAGTAATAGTATTAGTACATATATACATGTGTGTGTGTGTGTGTGTATTATATATATATATATACACACACACTACTGCTATGAGGGCCGATTAAGCTGAGCTATACATAATTGAAAGTAAATGTACCCTTCTAAAATTCATCTTAGTCACTGTCGTTCTCCGTCTCTCACTAAAGGCACCTCGGGCTGTGCGTGGGTCGGTCTTTACGGGGCGAATACTGGGTACTGCATTTCCTTGTGGATTCCACAAATCGTTTCAACTTCGCGGATATTACAGGGTCAGTCGGCCACTGATGGAGAGAGACAACTCGGTGGGGGTTGTAAATGTAGTTATTGCTTCACCTGTTAACAACGCAAGATGTCACAATTTTGAATGAATCGCTTCAGTGCTAAATTGTTTTCTGTAAATGACGTCAACAGTTAGTTTCGGTGGAAAAAGCCAGCAGGGGCACTAGACTTATTGTTTCTTCAGGTTTTTCATTAAGCTTCGTTGTGCTATCCATGTTCTTTAAGTCACTGTGCTGAACTGAGTGACGTTTGAAATACAAGCTTTGTTTCTATGGTTGGGTTTGCAAATTACGTCTCTGATTAGTGCGTTTCAGATTTAGCTGTTTTTCAATGAACGTTTGTGTGTAACTTCACCGCTGTGCTTGCAAAATGATATTTTTATACAATTTGAAATTCTAACATCACTGCAAACTTCAAAAATGGCAACCAGGAGGATTGACGCTTTTAAGTTTTATCCTTCGGCTCAGCTTGTATTCACTGTGATGTAACATGACTCGTGATGTTCAGACTGTACATGGAACTCCTACACAATTTCACCCTACAGACAACCATCACTTGTCCGTATTGGAAAGGCGGCTCTCGTAACGTCTGACATCTGGTGTTTGAGGTCAGGAAGACAAAGGTGGGGCTTTTCCACACTTGAAAGGTGCGGTATGATGTCATCAGATGTTCTGACAGCTTCAGGAACTAGGAATGTGGCGTGGACTGTAACGTAAGGCACCGTGTTTAAGTTTAACCCTTTCTTTTCACCATATTCTTACAAAGAAATATATATATATATTGAGAGAGAGAGAAAGAGAGAGAGAGAGAGAAAGAGAGACATCCCCAGTCATGTAAAGAACTTTTTTAAACTGAATATGAAAAGGGTGTGGCATCTTCAAAGGTGTCACACTCGCTCCATGATTTCAGAAAAAAAATTCTAAATAATTCATCATACTGAATCAGATTAAATCACATCTAAATTCTACCAACATCATTGCCTATTTTAATGCGTCACACATAATACTTTTGACTTTAGATCACATATCAACACACGCAAACAGTTCTAAATTAAAATAACGTCCTGCATACACCCATTACTTTTAGGAAATTACCAACACATTCATTTTATGGCACAGTTTTTACTCAAACTACCTGGAATGCGTTCAGTTCAGAACGAACGACGAAGGAACACACGCTACACGCTATTCATACCAACAACTAAAAAAAGAGAGAGAGATGCTAATCATTAGGCTAAGATTTGGTGCTGATTAGGTAGATTAGTGCTGATTGGCGTTAATATGCAGTGGATTAACATGCAGTCTGAAGCAGGTTTTCGAGTGGCAATGTTATTGTGAATTAAATAAAGAAGGAAAGGTGAAGTACAGAGACTACAATAAAGTGCAGGGCTTTTTGTCCTTGAAGGGGTTTTCTGATGCCGGGATGCCCATGAGCAGGGGGTCGTGCTTGGCATGTTCGCTGCAGTAGCGCGTAAGATCGGCTGAAGCTTTGGACACCTGAAGAATAAAAAGCACAAGCGACGAGTCAGGCAACTCAGAAACTGTTTACAAAGATCTTTAGGTTATTTATTTTGGTTTAGTGCTACATATCATTACATCACTAAAAACACTTTCTCTGAGGAAGGTGAAGGAACACAAACATTCCCATAACACACCGCTACCTTTATACGCTCGATACTGGCCTCCACCCGGAGCTGGTGCACTGCCCTTTTCGCAAGGATAATGTTGTTCGAGCTCGTCTTAGAGGACATTTTCACCAATGTACAACTGCAGAAACACACACACACACACACACACAGGTTTTACTGTCCACATTATATAACTCAGGGTTGATTCTTTTCACTTTTACTTTAACGCTGCTGCCCAAAAACAAGACAGTAAGAAATAAAAGGGCAGGCGGCGAGCACATACCTCCACCAAGGATAACTGACTCTTCTGTGATTCGCTAATTTGCAACCGTAACCACATTATACTGTATCTGGATGGAAACAGTATCAAACTTACAAGGATTATGTGCATACATGTGTAACTAAGAGGATTACTGGTACCCATGACGTTTTCCTTTTCTAACTAATACAGTACTGGAGTCAAACCTAGAACCGATTCCACTGACCTTACTGGCTAGTAGCTATGGGATGGGAGGGGTTTCAGGTTGATGCTCAGAAAGATTAACACAGACATAAAAGTGGGGTTTGAATAATGAAAGAGCGGTTTAGGGAGCATGAGAAATCATTTTCACATATGTATTGGCACCCCGGGGTCCTGACTTTATCCCTATTGAAAGTTTTCGGGATGTACAGGAGAAGACTTTATGGAGTGGTTCAGTTTTTCCTTCATTAATTCAAAACATTGGTAAAAAATGAACTCAAATAAATAATGAGTATGTTGCTTAGATCTTAGATGCTTAGTGTGTTGCCTTGGATCCACTGCAAAATATATTGGGTCCATCCTAGGGCCAGGCTACACACTTCCACTGAGTATCGCGGAAATCGGCTTTGTATTATTTGCACAATGCTGCTTATGCATATACAAATCGACCAAACTAAAAAACAGACATATTGTCCATGTATCAACTGCTATTAATTTCACAAGTAGTGCCTGGTGAAAGAAACACTGCACTGAACGTCATGTGGAGTGTTTCCTCTTTAGAATGCGCCACACATGCCTATGAAAGAAGATTTCACTGGAAGACAAGTAGGAATTCCACGGTAAAGAGGAACAACATGCTAATGATACCAATTAAATCTTTATTCCTCAAATGGCGAAAACAGGAAGAAGGAAGAAAAAAAAACAGCTTTATTCTGGAACAAAGCCAAACTACACATACGCTCATTTATTGCCCTCATGTCAGGGTGGTCACATCACTAGCAATTTTTGATATTGCATATGCTAAATAATTACTTCTATAACACTTTAATATGTGCTCAACTGTTAAAGCTGCAGACATTAGCATATCTGTATTTTGCTCATGACAAATGTAGGGTCAAACCTGTGACCTTTGGCATGTAAGTTCACTGACCTGTTCAACATGGAACATTTGCACTGACATAGAAAGGAAAGGAACAGTGAAGAAGACGCACAATGTTAGATTTATTTTCTTCCAAAATTACAGATGCAAACGTTCCCAAAATGTTACACTCTTGCATCACTCTTACACAAATCATACTACATGGCCACATTTCTGCATGGCTCAGACAATTAACTAAAAATGTTTCGCCCTCATATAATATTGGTTGTATTACAAAAGTTCACCAGAAAGTCCACGTCCACCTCACAGCTGGAAGGTCCTGGGTTCGAGTCCTGGGCTCAGCAAAGACTTCTCTGAGTTGAGATTGCATGTTCTCTCCATGTTTGTGTGGGTTTCCGCCAGGTACTCTGGTTTCCTCCGACAGTCCAAAGACATGCACATTAGGCTAATTAGCTGTTTTAAATTGCCCCTAGGTGTAAGTGTGGGTGTGAATGGTTGTATGTTTGTCAGCCCTGCGATGGACTGGCGAGCTGTTTAGGACGTTCACTGCCTTCACCCAGAGTCGGCTGAGATATGCTCCAGCCTCCCCGAGACCCTAAAAGGTTTAACTGGTTCAGGAAATGATTGACTGAGTGAAAGTTTGAAGGGCTCAACGTCACTGCACTCATAAAATCAGTTAATAAATAAAAACAAAACAAATTTCAGGCCTCAATCACATCCTGTCTGACCCTCAGTGCAGGTCCAAGGGGGGGTGTTACGACTCCAAAACAAACCAGTGCACATGGATCCTCATGGGGTGACGTCACCTATTCGGAGTAGTGTCACGCAAAATTAATAACTGGGACAAAAATAGCTTGTGTTCTGCAAATCCCTGTGTGGAAAAAGCTGCTTTTGTGTGTGTGTGTGTGTATACATCAGCACACAACAAGGCCTCGGCTGGAATAATGGGCCATTATCACGACGTGACATGACCTTAACCAAACACCGGCTCGTGGAGATAATAGCTAATATACGTCAGCACACGCACACACACAGACACACACCGAGAGACAGAAACAGAGAGAGAGAGAGAGAGAGAGAGAGAGAGAGAGAGAGAGATGGCATTGCAGTGAAGGAAAAGAAGTATTGTAACTCAGTACCAAACCCCTTGACACACACACACACACACTTCACATTTTATGCATTATATGTGTGTATCCCTTTGGCATGTATTTATCAACTCACAGTTTCAACTCTTCGACTAGAGTTCTTCTGATTGTTTTATCCCGCAGTATTCCCTCCTCTCACTATGTAAACAGAATTAATCTGAGAAAAAACAACAACATCAACACAGTCACATGTTCCTTCATTGAAATCCAACCGAACCCAAGTCCATACAAGAACACAGCATGGCAGCGGGTGGAGCTGAAACTGAGAAAAACCCTATTTGATTATTTACAACAACATAAATCTGCACATGCAAAGAATCTGGCTTGAGCTGTTTTCAGAAAGAGCATGTTCGACGTCCTCCCAGTCAGCTGGTGCAAATGCGTTAGATTTATGATGTCACTCAGGCGTATGCATCATGATAATGACACCGAAGCATCTAGATAGAAGGCCACTTAAGTGCAACAGTGCTACATAACGCACTTATTATATTAATATGCTATTGTTTTTATAGCAACAGCTTATTCATTCACAGGACATGGTTTCTTTGGTAGTTTCTCAGTCACATGACAGGCTGTGTAATTTTTTTGTTTTATTAACTTCAAGACAGAGAGGATGAACATGTTTTCAGAGCAGAAGCCAGTTTCTCCAACACCCCACACACACACACACAGTAAGAGAACAAACTCCCAGTCATTGTGTCTCGGGGTGTCTCCCTCCTTCTAAATGCCTCCATTCAGCTCCGCGGTGAAGAAACGCACCACTATTCATCTCAGACCTACAATCTCACTCCACCAGGCCTCAACACGTAAAGCTTAACCTAAAACAAAGTGTGCATTTAGACTTGCCGTGCCCGCATGCCACTCTATCGCACTGTACGACACTCCCCCGGGGTTAAACGTTCACTGTTAACACGCCTCACTTACTGGTGGTCTCAGAAACAAGGCCTCTGTGAAAGAGGAAAAACACAATGAGGTCATAAAGCTACGGTTGTGTGTGTGAGTGTGTGTGTGTGTCATAATAGGTGTTTCTCTAAGAAATGTGGAACAGTGAACAATTTACAGAGATGGAAGATAAAATCATGTACCACTGCGGTTAGATAACAGAAAAACAGACCATTTTTCTTTATCATAAATAAACCATGATAAGAGTTTAGACCAGGGATTTAGAACTCTGTCTAGCAAATGATCCCTTACCCTGGTCCCAAATGTAAACAAGTAAAAATATTTATATACATTTAAAATATAATGTTTTTTGGATCAAAAGTAACTAAATAACTAACGGAGCAATCTGATTGGTTTTCTATCTCAGGGTTAACAGGCATTATTCACTCAGAACGCCTCGTCTATATGCGGTAGAACTTAAGACTCGGACACTACCTACGCCATATTTGGGAACTACTTTTTTGATCATGTGAATACACATGCGATTAAAGAGTTGTCTATAAGTAAAATAATCGAGGTACTTTCATTATATTTTGATAGCAATTGACATTTACTAAACTATTTGTGATGCAATATTAAGTTCATTATAGACATATAGATAAGTTAACTTATTATAAACATAGTTAAGATGGATCTACTTTTGCTCTCTTCTCTTTGAAAGAGGTGAGGTGAGCCGAATGAGGCATTATTATATACTACACTGGAATGGTGGGATCCGATGGGTCCACTATCTGGGGTTAAAAAAAACATTCTGAGAGGACAATGCTTTAAACAAAATGACAGACGGTCACATTTTTTGACAGTCACTTGGACGACAACATCATCACTCTTTAAAATGGAAAAATAAACCATAAAACTCTTCTCTGAAGTATTAACTAAAACTCAGAATGGGTTTAAAAAGAGGCCGTGAGATACTTGGAACCCTGCTTGGAGTTCAGCTGACCTGCTTCCGTCATGGTTAAAATAAACTATAAAAATCATGTTTTAGTTTACTTTTTATGTTTCCGTGTAGTACATAAAAATAAAAAAAAAATTATGCATCTTAGACTCCACCTTTTAGAAATCCACCTTTTGCAAATACTGGCTAATTATTCCGAAAGGATATTGCTTGAAACAAAATGCCATACAAACACTCACTCTGACTCTGAAATACAATTGTGATAGGGCAAGCGCACACAATGATTCTCACTCTTTGAATATATTTCCGTCACAGGGTACATTCAGAGCGCCTAAGAGGGTAATTGGTAATGATTTAATGTGTAAGGAAGGAGTCTCCAGCGTCAGTGCCTTCTAACAGTCAGTGCTGCTTTCACTTGGTTTCCGCATTTTCTCAGAAACACAACACACTGCATTCTTGTTTTGTTGTTTGTTGTTTTGTCTAGAGAGAATATAAAGAAATACCATCACAACGGTCACAGAACGACTGCTTATAGCTAAATAAGTAAATGAGAACAGGAACTCACATGATTCATAAACATTAACACATAAATATAAATTGATTGAGTGCACAATGTGTTATTTCATTAAGGTTTTTTAATCACTTTAAGAAACTCCGCTTCATCACACTGACTCATCACTGATTATGTAAGAGATAATGTACCGTGAGGTGGTTATTTTAATGGAATAAACCCCAACAGAGGGATTAGCACGCCGTCACACAGTATTATTTCATGCTAATTCAATTCAATTCAATTCAATTTTATTTGTATAGCGCTTTTTACAATTGACATTGTCGCAAAGCAGCTTTACACAGTAAATTATATAATAATTATATGTAATGTCCGGCTCACTGTACCTGCTCACTACTTACAAAATTGATTAATTAATTTTCTAAGCCGCTTCATTCTAATAAGCCTCACGGGGAGGCTGACACCCATCTCAGCCGACTATGAGCGAGGATGGGGTACACCCTGAACAGCTCGCTAGGCCAAGGCAGGGCCAACACAGACACAACAATTCACACGTACTCTCTTACCTACTGTGCATGTTTTTGGAAACCCACCAAGCACAGGGAGAGCATGCAAGCTCCACACAGAAACGCCCTCACCAAGTCCGGGAAATCAAACCCAGGCCTTCTTGTTGTGTGGCGAACGTGCTAAACACTGCACCCTGTGCAGTGTACCTATAAACCTCTCTTCACCCTCCCGTCCTCTCTCTATGTGTTTTGCTGAGGTACACATGCTACATCTTGGATGCCGATGATACTGACCCCTCTGCTCTATGAGTCCTGTGGTCTGTCCTGGTGTGCTGATGCTGGCTGGGGTTCTCATCTCGGAAGCCCCTCGCTCCTGCTGATGAAGATCCATATGGACTTAGATCTGCACTCAGCGACTGTGAAGATGACTTTTCACTGCTGGTGATATAAACTCTTTTGCTACAATTATTTAGGATTTACAGTTGTGGTATAACCAACCAGACTACACAATGGACTGAATTAAAATTTTTCTTTTTCGTTTGTATTTATATGGTTTCACCCAAATGAGGATGGGTTTCCCTTTTGAGCTTGGTTCCCCTCAAGGTTTCTTCATCGTGTCAACTGAGGGAATTTTTCCTTACCACTGTGGCCACAGGCTTACTCATTAGGGATGTGTAGGGGGTTGTAGAAAAATTCTTAGATTTCTCCTTAAATTAATTTACTATGTGAAGCTGCTTTGTGACAATGTCAATTGTAAAATGCGCTATACAAATAAAACTATAAAATGAACTGAATTGTGCCGCTCTGCTTACGAAATATTAATAAAAATATACATATTTAATTGGTTCCACTGATGACATGCTGCATAAAAACAAATATTGTAACTGACCAATCAAAATCGATATTCAGATGAGCTGTACAATAATTTAGGCATTTTATTTCTTACAAGCACAAACCTTTAAACACATGCCTTATCCTCTGACCTCTCACCCATAGACTAGATGCCATCCCAGTCATAGAAAATCTACCATGTGACCTCTGAACTAACACATGAGCGAATGTCAGTCAGAATTCCAGGGGCAGCCATGGTATCACGGCTACCTCCATGAATAATAAGTTGTACACAGTGTGGGATAAAACTGCATAAGAGAGCATGAGTATGAAGGCATGTCCACGTTTCAAGGACGGACACACACACACACACACACGAAGCATGTGAGAGCATGAGCAGCTGATCGGAGTGTTTATGAGAAGAGCTACACCAAGAGGAGGAAAACGAAAGTAATGTAAGTGAGAATGTTCTGAAGCATTCTGAGACGTTGAGGTAAACACCTGGCTCTGACACACCGCCTTCACGCTGCACCTGATGAGCGACGGCACAGCTGCATGAAAAAGTTCAAAACGAGTGCATGCGAGAAAACATTTCTGCAGACCAGCTTCCAGCTCAAAAGGTCGACAGGGTAAACAATTCAGAAATAAATTCCACAAAGCCCATCAGTACACATTTTTTTAAGGAATGTTCTTTTTAACTTTTTAACTTCATCTCTGTGCCTAACTCCACCCACCGCGTAGCTCTGAAAAATGCTGCATAGTGGACATAGGGGCTGAGACAGGGACGAGAAGGTGGGAGAGGCCGAGAAAGGGGACAGGGTGGGTGTAGATTCCTTTTTGTTACCAAAATGTCCCACTTTAGGTTTACAGGATGATTTTAACCATTAAATGGTGTTTTGAGCTAGTCCAGGGTTCTAGCCCATAAAATGCTCCCTCATTCACTCAATTATTTGCGGAACCGCTTAATCCTTCACGGGTCATAGGGAGGCTGGAGCCTATCTCAGCTGACACTGCGTGTACACCCTAAACAGTGACACACCCACAACCATTTACACTCACACATAGGGGCAATTTGGAACAACCCATTACACCATTTAGCTTTTTTTTTTTTTAATAAAACCTATCGTTGTTCTGAAAAAAGACCATTGATTAGGACATAATTCTTGGAAGCAATAAAAATATTTTCATTCATTCATTCATTCATTTTCTGAACCGCTTATTCCTAGTTAGGGTCGCGGGGAGGCTGGTGCCCATCTCAGCCGTCTCCGGGCGAGGGCGGGGTACACCCTGGACAGCTCACCAGGCCATCGCAGGGCCATCAGTCACACAACCATTCGCAC
>JBCNYG010000008.1:9123094-9133646 GCA_039654305.1 Porochilus rendahli | reverse complement strand
CATTCGCACTCACACTCACACCTAGGGGTGATTTGGAACAGCCAATTAGCCTACTGTGCATGTTTTTGGACTGTGAGGGGAAACCGGAGTACCCGGAGGAAACCCATGCAAGCATCAACTCGGAACAGAAACGTCCAAGCTGGGAATCGAACCCAGGACCTTCTTGCTGTGAGGCGGACGTGCTAACCACTACATCACCGTAATAATAATAATGATAATAATAATAATTATAATAATTACTATAATAATAATAACAAATAACTTCCACCACCAGACAATGCCTATATTTTATAAGATCAGGCTTTACAACTTCAAGGAATCAAGGGAGTTAAATATCTATCCTTGGAAGGCCAACAATTTTACCAGAGCACCTCCTTAAAAACCAGAGCAGCTCAGGAAAACAGGTACAAGTGCATACGGATGTAGATTGAGGCATTTTCGACATGACACATACATTTTTAAAAAGTAGCTTGTATGTGAATAACTCAGGGTTTACCAGCAGTTAACGCTCACCTGAGTTACTTCTTATGAAGGTCATCCAGTCTGTAATGCACATGCAAAACCTGACACATTACCTTTAAGTCAGTGGATTTACACTTAACCATGCATTAATGTGAGACTTTGTGAAAATTGTGATATTAATTCCGACATCTTCCTTATCAACAGTTGATCATTTAGCAGTTAGCACAAGAATAATGAAATGCTAACATTTAAGATTAATTATAATGCTAAGCTTCACCTAAAGTGCATCTAATACACTTCTGTAACATATTGACATTATATAAAATCCTGTGGGTATAAACAGTCATTTCTATTTTTTATTTTTTTTTTTAGTTTTTTTATTTGTTCCTTCATTCATTTATTAAACTGCTTAGATAATCGTACTAGCATCCCAAGAAGACTGGAGCCTATCTCAGCAGAGTCTGGGCAAAGGCCAGAAATGTGAAAGTGAAATGACGAGGATTCCAGTTGATATTCTGGCTGTATTTAAAACAATATAAGCTAGCCTCTGCAAATCGAGGATTCCAGATGTTTCTAAGAATCAAATTTTTTCTTTTCTTCTCTATAGATTTTGGATCTGTAGAATGATGGTTCTGATTTGTTCTTTTCTTTTTTTTTTTGTTCCATTCAAAGTCAACTTGCACAACAGATCCTCCTCCTCCTGTTTTTGTGTGTGTGTGTGTGTGTGTGTTTTTATGTGTTTCTGTCACAGTTGTCCAGAACCCTAACACTGACACTAAACACAGTGACCCTCATGTAGACAGCTCTCTACACCATAGAGTAGGGCAGAGTCAAGAACCGTAATACGAGACGTTATGGTAATTATACGTAGTCAGGTTTAAATTGCTATACATTGTTTTGTTTCAATAATTACTTAAATTTTTTACACCTGATATAAGTAATTTAATAACATAAATAATAAAATTCAACTTTAATTACTTATACATTTATTTTTTAACATTTATTTTAATTTATTTCATTGGTTGGGGTTGACATGTGCAAACTCTTCAATAAAAGCTGGTTTCAAATATATTCTACCCTTCAAGCTACCAAGTTTACTCCACCAGAAAAAACACTACACCACTGTACCTCCTGTTATTTTTTCTTAAAAAATATTTAAAGAGAGAGACAATGAAGCAATCATTCTGAAAAAGTCCTTTTATTATACAACAGAGAGTGATACAACTAACACGGCTGTAAATACACACATTTTAAAATATATCTATATAATAACATACTAAGTATGAGCTTAGTGTTGTGTAAATCATGACGCATAAAGACGCTGAAGGCTGTAGTGTTATGAACACATAATGTGGAGGATAGCAGACGGGGTATATGCTAAGCTGTGAGATGAAAGTGACGGAGATATTTTTTTTAGTTTTAATCATCTGAAATGACAATAATACAAAAGATGTCGGGTCATATCCATCCACCAAATCAGTGATTTACACAACACAACATTGTGCCTCATTTAGCTCGGACATTTCCTCGTTTCACAGAAATTTCTCTTAATAATAAAAAAAAAGGAATATTGATGTGACCGAAAGAGCAGCTGCTTTGATTCAATCCAGTTTTGTGACGCTGTGTCCCATCAACACATTAATATATAAACGTTAATTGACACATAGGTGGACAATACCTGCTTGCTGATGACCAAAAACCTACTTTTTAAGGATTTTGTTCAACGTGATCATACTGTGTAACTACTTCTTCCTTCCACAAGATGGCGCCAACTCCCATTTCACCAATCCCTTCCTTGGTAAAAGCAGCTCAACTCAAAAACTACAACTAAAAAACTGATTGTATCTCCTGAATACTGACTTCCATTTCATATTTTTTCTTCTTGAAGCATCCTAAAAAAAGTTTCATAATATCTTGTTGTTTTTTACCTTGAAATGATGGAGGGAAAAAACAACCTTCGCATAGGCGCCATTGTTTAAGGTGTCACCGTTTGTTTCAAAGCAGTGAAATATAATGAAATGTATAAAAGTAATTTTTCACCTCCATTGTGCTGCTATTTTAGCTCTCTGTTTAGCTAGCATGCTATCCAGTAAGTGAATATGACCGCTCAAAAAAAGAATTTGTCCACAAACAGGTATTCAATATGTTTATATATTTTACAAGATCAATATTTATGTTATAAAATTCCTAATTAGAATATCCAAATGGTTTCCATTAAATAGTACTTAATGATGTAATTGAACACAATAATGGACCATTAAGGATTTCATCTGGGGAAAAATGTCACAACCCATGAATCGAGTTTGGAAGAAGGTGCTCACAGTCGGCAGCAATTCAGGTTTTTTTTTTTTGGCACTTTAAAGAGAAAGTTGTTACGCAAAAAGTGCAACATGAGACAAGCCTCAACACCAGATCAAGGACACTTGGATAAGAAGCTGGGATTGCTGACACAGTGCACATCGAGAGGAGTTGTATAAAAAGAATGCTGGCTATGCTGGTGTGCTGAGATTGTGGAAGGAAGTTACAGAAGCAATTACTCGTGTGATTCCTTTCCCATCATTCTGTACACCTCAGTGGGTCCGTCAGCGTGGGTGATGGTGGTGGTGAGCTGGATGTCCTCTCCGCTGTTCCCTCCCTGATCCCCTGCATCAAGGTAACAAAAGATACAGGGAGAGAGAGATGATAACAGCTGCTTGTTAGTCAAAACTTTACGATGGATAAAGATATAAAGTATATCTTTTCCCATTCATCTAACCATTCGATTCATCCCGTATGCACCCATCTATTCATCCATCCACCCAACAAACCATCCATCTACCAATATATTCCTTCCTCTTTTCAACCATCCACCAAACAAACCATCCATCTACCAACTATCCATCCCTCTATTCAACCATCCACCTACTAATCTATCCATCCCTCTATTCAACCATCCATCTACCCAACCAATCATTGATCTACCAATCTTTCTATCCCTCTACACAACAATCCATCCATCCATATACCCAACTATCAATCTTTCCATCCACAAATCCACCCATCAATCCATCCTTTCATCTAGAAACGCATATACCCTACTAGCTACCCAAACATTTCCTCATTCACCCATCGATCCATCTACCAATCCATCCATTTACCCAGCTATCAATACATCCACCAAACTATCAAACCATTTATCCATATACCTTACCATCTAGACAAACATTCACCCATCCATCTACTCAACCACCACTGCTTCAATCTACCCAACAACTCATCCCTTCTAATTACTGCTTGTAATAAATACTTTTCTTTATTAATTAAATGACATTAAATAAAACAGAAAAATGCTTCATAATCTTTCAGAGAAAGAAAAACATCTTTCCAGAAATTTCTTAACGAGTATAAAAGCAACCTAATACACCTGATCATGACCTCATAAAACTTAGCTTAATGAAAAGAAACACATGACTGTATACAAGACAAAGGAAAGAACTCTTTCCAAGAATTTACTGCAAAATACAGCAGAGACTCACTGTCCCTCAGTTTCAGCATGAGTTTATTCATCATCACATTTTTACAGAATACACAAGATGTCACAGAAGCCCTTCAGATACTTTACCTCCACAGTTATGAGGATTTCAGAGGTTAATTTCAACCTCAAACGTTTCATCTACATCACACTGTGTCACATTAAGTCTCTGAATGATATCACATTGACCTGGTGGCTGCTTTTATACAGTGGATTGTTAATCACATGGTAACGAACGATCCTGACCAGGAAGGAGACACTCACTGCTATTAGAGTCAACATTTACACAGTGACTCAGAGGTCCTTCAGTCCCCAAAGCTTTGATTAAAGGGGGTCGTGTGACGTCAGGAGTGACGTTAGGAGATGGATGGTTCTCATTACGCCAGTCCTGGAAGAAAGCCTGCTCTCCATTAGACCAAGTCCAACTAAGGAGGCCCTTCCCCCCCTCCAACTCTCTGTCTCTCTCTCTCACACACACTCTTACCCTTTACTGACACGGAGATAAGCACATCAAAGTTAAGAAACAATAGGTTGCACATTTACTCCATTATTTCTTTTTATCTTATAATCATGTTATAAACACACATGTACACACCTTCACTGAGACTTACAGGCACAGAGGCCACACCTACTTCACTGAGACTGACTTCTACCTGTGTGCACTTGTCTGTGAGACAGATACAGTGGCCAAACCTTCAGAGAGTGACGACTTCTTGGTGCATTTGTGTGTGCGCACACGTGTGCGACAGTACAGAGGCCACCCCTCCACTAAGACTGGCAGATTCAAAAAGCCATACCTCCTTCTTCTATGTGTGTATGTGTTCTTACCGCTGGACTGTTCGTCTCCATAGCGTTTGTGTGAGGGTGCATACAGGAACATGAGGGCAAACACGTACAGGTTCCACATGCCATAAATCCCGGTGAAGAAGGCACTGTTTATCTGTACTGTGTAGCCTTCCCAGTGCCAGTGTCCCTCATTCACCTACACACACACACACACGTGTTTAGTTTAAAGTATCTTGATTATCCAGTACATGAAGATGCATCAGTATAAAGCCCATGCTTTATTACAAGCCTGTCTTTGTCTGCTTACCTGACTGATGATGAAGAAGATGACCGTCATGGCCGCGCACGCCAGAGTGACCAGCATCAGGAACTTGAAGCGGAAGATGAGACCCTGAGTGAAGCGAAATGAAAACATAAATCAGATAAACTGCAGAACATAAATAAAAGGTTTTACAGGTGTTTTACCCACTCAAACACTCACTCGGCAATTCGTTTAATGCTACTATGGTGGCGTGGAGGCTGGAGCCTCTCTCAGCCAACTGTTGGTGAAGGCAAAGTAAACACTGAACAGTTCATTAGTCTCACAAAGAAACGGCTTTTTTTAAGCCTGGGACTCCAACCCAGGATATTCTTGCTGTGAGGAGAGCATGCTAACCCTTATACCACCTTGCTGCCCTACTAAAGCCTAGCTCTGGTTAGGGTTACAGTCGGTGCTACTAAAAAGGAATGCTGAGATAGATCCCAAAAAAATTCCTCTGTACATCCCTCAGAGGCGCCATGAGCCACAATCTTAGTTTGTACTTATTTTCAAGCAGGAAATACTCATTGTGATGGTGATGATATCGTCATACTTTACCACAAAATCAATATTATACCGTAATATTGACGAGCGTTACTTGTTGTATAACTACTGTATGAGCACTTTCTGGAGGAGGTTCTTGTTTTTTGGATTCATCGCGTGCATTGTCGACACGGATTACTCCAAAAGTTATGTTTGGATTTTCATGAAAGTTCTACCGGAGGCACGGCTTTGGGCAAAGAACACTCAGATTTTGGAGATCAAATTCTGGGTCATATAATTTTTTTAAAGGTTTCTTTAACACTGTGAGACAATTCATTATGTTATGAAATTTAAGGTGCTCCTGAGTGGCACATCATCAAAGTGCATGACTATCAACCTGAATATCACAAGTTCGAATCCAGGTTGATCCATCCTCCATCCGCGAAGGGTAGTCCATGGAAGCTAATTGGCTGAGCTCTCACGGGAAGGAAAGATGGCATAAGCTCCCTTGTCACTCACAGCAATCATCCATGGGCGTCTGTGAGCTCATTTGCACATAACCGGGTGGATAGCGCTTTCCCTCCAATAGTATTAGGTCATCTCCAAATGCACATGCGCACCAGTTCGTAAAGTGGAGGGTGCATGCTTATACCTTTCATGGGGGTGGTATGTGATAGGGAGGCAACACTTGAGGTGTGGGAATTGGATATGACTAAAATTAGAGGAGGAAAAAAAACCGGAAAAAGATAAAACAAAAATGAAAAAAAAAAAAACCAACAACAAAAACAAACAAACAAAAAAAAAAACACTTGCTGAAATTGTGAACTTTGTTAACTCCCGTTTTGTCATGCTGCAGCCTCCGCCGTTTATTTTATCTCATACAGTACAGACTGGAATTGAACATTATTGCGAATAACGTGAGCAGCATACCTCGTAATGGAGACGGCGAGCTTTGGTCATGGCAGGCAGTGACGATCTCTTTCCACTGATGTTTCTGAACACCTGGAACACCATAAAGCACAAGAAAAGGAAGTAAAGGCAGGCGCAGATTCCAGCAACGATGATGAATGCCATCTGGGAGCTTCGTCAAGGAAAACTTCTATAGGGGAAGGAAAAAAAGAAGAGGGAAAAAAGGAACCAACACCAAAACCCACTTACTAAAGTAAATCCAGCCCTGCACTCACAGTAGCTTAATCTAAAGAAATGTAAAATTCTTTATAGAGCCTGTTCCAAAATTTTGGCACTCTGGGTAAAGATATGTTTTGTTTTTTTTTAATGTGGAAAAAAAAAAAACCCATTACAGCTAATCAGAAAAAAAATAATTGAAGTAAATTGTGGTGAATAATGAAGAAAAGTAATTTATTCAATGACTAATTCTTCATAGTGATGAAAATACATTGTAGATGCATATACTGAAAGGATACGGCCAGTTCGGTGCCCACATCCGAAGCCCAGATACTGTAGAACGGGTTGGTCAGTTGCACTCCTCTATAAAAAAAAAAAAGTTAAAAATGTAACTTTTTTAATAGTAAATCTATTTAAAACAGATTCGCTTAACAATACCACTGTACCGATGCTCACGCTGTGTTCTAGGGAAGGAAAAAAAAAAAGCTCTAGGAAAAGAATCAGTAGTCAAGCTTCTCTTACCACTTCACAGTTAAATCATTCCCGATAACTTCCTGATGCATTTTATTCCTCTTATACTGCAGCAGCTCAACAACAATGACTATTACTTTTTAAAGAATGAAATATATCCTTTAATCCATCTACAGTTTTATTTATCCAAAAAACAAGATCATTCCTGTTGGAACCTAAATTACAGCAGCTATAAACAGTCACTCCCTCAGTAGCCTCCTTTCTCCTTATTTTATTTAATAAAAGAGAAACAAAACATGCAACTGGACATGTTATAATTCCCACAAGGAAAATTTGGTTCTGCATTTAACCCATCCAAAGTAAGCACACACACTCGGAGCAGTGGGCTGCCACATACTGTGGCGCCCAGAGAGCAGATCTGAATTAGGTGCTTTGCTCCACGACACTTTAGCCGTGAGGCTGTAGGAAGGGAAGGTATACCTCACTCTCTGCTGCCATGGGAATTGAACCAGCGAAAGCCGCTTCTCTATTAGGCCACGGCAGACCCAACTTTATGACAGTACATCTCCTAATCCAAAACCTCCAGAGTGCTTCAGGAAGCTACCTCTCCCTAAAATGCTGATTTGCTGTGCACATTCTGGACAGCCTGTTTGGCTTCCTCCTCCCATTTATGTTCTTTCTACTCTCCGTGCCTTCTCTGTTCTGATTGATTGACCTTCAGTGCACTGACCGGGATGGGTTAAGATACCACCTTTTATGGGGCGGGACAGTGAGGGGAGGCCAGCTAATCAGATAGCTCAAACAGCCAACAGAATTGTTAAAAAAATAAAATAAAATCTCCATCAGGTTTCTTCAAACGGTTTAGCCGGAAAATGGATTTCATGCTTACCTCTCACACATATCGAAGATGAAGAGGCAGAAGGAGCCAAAGACGATGGGTCCCACCTGCTTCCAGTACATGGAGAAGCGATTCCTCTCCGTCTGGTCCTGCAGAACAAATCACAACACAGAGCTGACTCTTCAATAACACACTATTAAACACCAGAACTTTCGAAGAGATCACCAGAGTTAAGTGGCGAGCAACTACACACACAAAAAAACAACCCCTATAACATCTGTACAGTTTTCTGTCTCTCCCACCATGAGATGTTCTCCACAGAAGATGATCCAGAAGGAGAGCAGCATGGCGTAGAAGATTCCCTGACGGATGTCTCCAAACAAAAGCATCCACGTCCAGTCGAATCCGATGGAGAACCACTCTACTGGGATGTTGATGAAAGTCATGGAGAGACCCAGAGCAAAGATCACCCTTTACAAAAGAAAAATATCATAGTCAATAAAAATAATAAACAAAATTACTGCATTAAACAATCCACATCAAATAAATATACTTGAACTCAATAATGAACTTAAATTATTTAATAAATATAATAAAGTATAATTCAGTATTAGTTATATTTGTTTATTTTTTCCCTTTACATTTTATACAGTTATTATTAGTAGTAGTAATAGTATTACTAAACATTCATATATTTGCACCAATGAAATAATTACTACTTAAAAGTTGATGCAATACATTAATTTTAATTACCAACAGTTCAATCATTACTTTAATAAAATTCTATTTTTTTATAGGTTCTTTTAATGTCACTTTTGTGTTAAAAAGGAACATAATTGTAATTTAAATGGTGCGATTGTTAATGTACTACACCATCACAGGTAAACGAGCAATTAGAACACACACACATGCAGGGACAGGGTGAGGGACAGGGGGAGGGGAGACAGCATTGGCTCTTAAAGCATAAAGCACATTCCAGCAGCTCTGCGGCCTGAACAATCCCAGCATGCTTCTGCTACGGCAACACAGAAGAACCACAACGCACTGGTAGGCTGGGAATGAACTCGCCTTGTAAACACTCACTGGTGTGTGTGTGTGGATTTATGTAAATATTTGGTTTGTAATATTCTGTCAGGAAAAATTAAAGTAGTATTTATATATAGACCCGGTCTAAACAGGGGCCTCTGGCACGGTGGTGTAATGGTTAGCATATCCACCTCACAGCAAGAAGGTCCTGGGTTCGATTCTCAGGTAAGGGTGTTTCTGTGTGGAGTTTGCATGTTCTACCTGTGCTTGCATGGGCTTTATCTGGGACCTCAGGTTTCCTCCCATAGTCCAAAGCCATTAGGCTAACTGGCTGTTTCAAGTTGTCCCTAGATTTAAATGTACTTGTGAATGGTTGTGTGTTGGCCCTGCGATGGACTGGTGCTCTGTTACTGGTGTACCATAGGTATAGGCTTGAGTCTCCTCACGGTACTAGTAGGATTAAGTAGTTCGACAAATTTTTAAATAAATGAAAGAATGAATAGTCTAAAGAAGGAAAAAAAATTCTGATAAATGTTTAATTTAATTAAAAGCTTTATAAATCCAGACAGAGCAAGTGCATGTTGGAGATTTTGCATTTCAGCCTCACACCACTCATATCTGCACTTCCTCATTCCAGAGGATCATAAATCAATAAAAGCAAACATGTATAAAAGCATAGAACAGACGCCCCACTCACACGCAAATGTGACCTAAATTAAAAGAGTTAAGATAAAACCGCCAGTTTGAGCCGCAGTGCACATTTTTCTTTTGAGGCTTTATTTTGGCATCGTTCCCACAATAAGAGATCCAGCAGAGAGCCAATGTCACGCTTCCGCAAGCTTCTCCTCACTTTCCATCTCCGCACCCTGAGGAATCGCACGCAGCATTTACAACATGGAAAAAAAAACATCTCCCTGCAACTGCCTGAGAGCTTCAGGTCTCCCGGGATCGCCGAGGGCAAGTTGGAACAGCAGAGAAAGAGACAGACGAGATATGCAGGTATAGAGAGGAGGAGAATGACTGGAGAGAGAGAATTGCACAAACAAAAACAAAGAATAAAACACTCTTTGCAGTCCTGTTAGTGGTATGGCCATGAAACTGATCATTTTCCTATTACTCACATCCTGGTGTTTTATTCCACTTGTACACATTAATTTTAATGAAAACCAAACCACAGTGAGCCAGATGTTTGAGGTATTGAGCTTTAGATATCTGGATATTAATGCATTAAGGGACTGAGGTTGAGGTATTAAAGATCTGGTCCTGAGGTTAGGGGATTACAATCTGGTTTTTGAGGACAAGAATACTGAAGTACAGATTATGAGAATGTTGTATTGAAGACAGACTACTCAGGATGAGGTATAGAGGATGGGTCGAGGTTATGAGGATGCGGCATTGAGGTAGAGGTTTTGAAGATGGGATATTGCAGACGGTAATGAAGTACTGAGGACGAGTTATTAATGTAGAGGTTTTGAGGGTGCTGTACTGAAGCAGAGGAATTGAGGATGAGATATTGATGGGGAGTTATGGGTGCTGAGGCTGAAGTTTTAAT
>JBCNYG010000008.1:9107986-9119740 GCA_039654305.1 Porochilus rendahli | reverse complement strand
TCGGCTGAGATGGGCGCCAGCCTCCCCGAGACCCTAATTAGGAATAAGCGGTTCAGAAAATGAAAATGTATCTCTGAAGCTAAAGCTAGCTTCTTCCTCACTTATTTAGCAAGTCGACAGACATAGTGAAGACAACAGTTCTACACATGTGCCTAAAACGGTATGCTTAGCTTTGACACAAATTGTTAATAAACATTATTACAAAGAATGTGATATAGTGGTGTGGGCATATTAGCCATACAAACATTAGATCAAAGTACACATATGAATGTGTAATTACTGTGGACTATGAAGATCAAAACTAACACAGGCTGATGTGCTGGCTAATATTTGAGTATGAAAATTAAGGTCTGATGAATGACGTGCAGCAGAGACGTTTACAGAAGAAGCTGAAGAGCCAGCTGTGAAAGAAGGCATTTATTACAGTACATCTTCTTCGCATCACTCCTCATGCCACTGCCTTGTTTTTCCACTTACGTGCCACGTTATACGAGACATCACCAGACGTCTCCGCTCTCACTGTCTAGTACTTCGTATTAAAAAGATTTACAATTAAAAAGACCTACATGGGGTATTTTTTATAAAAACACATGGGCATGAAGTTGTTGCTGCTGCTGTTCTGTTGTACCAAACTTTACATCCATCTTCCTCTGCTTATTTGAGGCTAGTTTGAGCAGACAACAGGCATAGGAGGGGAAACCCAGGCATCCCACATCTGAGCGATAGTCTCTGTAGCATATGCATATGCAATATGTAGTTTTTTTTTTCTTTGTTGTGTCTCACTTGAAATCTTTACTCTGCCCCCAGTTTCCTGTGGTACTGCTCCAAATCATCTGTAAGCTTTCGGTGTGTGCACAAATACGGATCAAGGTACACTGAGCATGAATTATCTGTATTTCTGACCGGAACTGAGAGTAATACCAGTGGAGATGCCTTTCCTACATGCAAAATAAACAACTGTGTACAGAAAACCTCACTATGTCACTGACTAGAGATTAGAAAGCTGAACCTGGACTGTGGGTAAAAACATTATTAGCAATGTCGTCTCTTCAAAACTCTTTTGGCAACACACACACACACACACACAAAAAACTCTACCCCTCTGAATGTCAGCTTAGCACACAAACATTCTTCGCCATCACAGCAGCCATCACCCCGGCTACTAATCTCTCTCAACAGCTGTGTTATTGCTGGAGCCGAGCCAGGCAGGGGGTACTTGGGGCACAACGACAACGCTTTATTACCCTACAGAGGTGGGTTAGTGTCATGTGATCAGCTCAAGGTATTTTTTTAATGTTAAACAAGAATCAGTCGTGCATGTCCATTAGGTATTGTTTGATGAAAGAGTCTAAACGCATAAAATGACAACATGCCCAAACCGCGCACATACGGCTATTACTCTGTCTATATTCAGAACTTTTATTACACTTTGGCAATGTCCAAGCATTGCAACAAGTTACTTTACACCTCACACACACACACGTTTATTGTCGTCTGTGCAGATAACAAGAGGACTCAGTGAGCACAAACCTCCGCCAAGCCCAGAAATCCCACATATGGCACAACATATGATCCATGCACAACATTTTCCCAAAATAACAGAACGTACACAGCACCTCCTGCTGGGTCTGCTGTAAAACGATGCTTCCAAAAAATCGTCCACTCTCAAGATGTTAAAGAATATTACCTTAAATTATGATTTTACTTAGTAACATCATCTGCAACTAACCCCGCCCACAAAATGCAAATTGAGTTTACAGTTGTTATAGTTTGTAGATGTTTCATATCAGTAAATATTACAATAAACTGAAAAGGTAATGAGGTTTTTTTAAATAGATAATGTGTAATTGTTTGCTGTGGTTTAAGAGGAATTAACATTAACAGTATTGTTCCACGGCATAACAGTAACTCCACACTTTATTTCCTGTAGCACAACATCTTAGAGAGTCAGCTGCTGTTGTGACTATCAAATATCTGTTTACTTCCCTATCAAAAGCAAAGCCAAATTCACCACGACATGCAGACTGATTGAGGAACAAAGTCTTTTCCTGATAGAGCTCGCTCTCAAAGACACAGAGGAACTGAGCTGGCAAAGGATCAAGCATCTTCACACAGACACTGCAGTAAACATCAACATCTGGAGAGGAGGAACTTCCAGGAAGACGATGATACAGCGTCTCAGAGCAAGAAATAAAAACTTGCAAAGAAGCTCTATATATATATATATATAAAATCAAGAGGGGGGGAAAAAACGTTCACTCAAAAAAAAGAATTGTTCTATTAAATATTGTGAGTAAGAAAACAGTGTACAATCTATAAATCTATAAAAATGGATAAATAGATACCCAAGACCTAAAATCTAGCTTCAGCTGTTTCAAGGTAGAGGTTTTGAAGATGAGATATTACAGACAGTAATGAAGTATTGAGGACAAGCTATTTATGTAGAGGTTTTGAGGGTGCTGTACTGAAGCAGAGGAATTGAGGATGAGGTATTGATGGGGAATTATGGGTGCTGAGGCTGAAGTTTTAATGATCGGGTGTTGAGGACGAGGTGCTAAGGACTGGGTATTGAAGTAGAGATATTGAGGATTGGTGTTAGGATGGCGATAGTGAGGATGGGGGGAAATGGAATGGGTAATAAAGAAGAGGTTTTGAGGATAGGCTTATAAGTATATATCTATAAATCTATAAAAATGGATGAATAGATACCTAAAAGCTAAAATCTAGCTTCAGCTGTTTCAAGCTCAACATCTTTCTTCTTCACAAACTAGTCTGACTCACTTTGACTAAATATTTAAATGTTTATTTTAATGTTCTGTCGTTATACAAATGGTGTCTCCGGCTACATATTTTCATGTCTGTTTAGCTGCATTAGCCTTGAAGCAATGTAGCTATTTGTTACCTTACACATCAGCTACTTTCTTATTCTAGTATATTTTAACAGCTCCAGCAAGATAACTAACATTAGAAAAACACTAGCCCTTTTCTGCTATCCACCAGTCAAGAAATACACAACAATGACATTTTTAAACATGATTGGGTTTCTTCCACAGGCTACTAAAGTTATAAAGGAGGGGAAGAAAGCATTACTCCTTTTCCCAGAGTGCTCCAGCCCAACAATAACTCTTCATTAATCTGCCGTATTATCCCGTTAATCCCTCTTTTCACCCTCACACAGCCTGGAGAGCTCACACAGCTCACACGGCTACAGTATCACAATCAGTGAAACGAAACACAGCCAGATCTTGCTGATTTTCTGTAACCATGAATTCCTTAAACTCAATGAGTTGAAACACGGTTTGGTCCAGAACTCCGAGAGCATTAAATATATGATAAAGATGAACATTGGAATTAAACAGTAATTCAACCAGATGGACGAGCTGCAATAAATGGCATTGTGTGTGTGTGTGTGTGTGTATAAAGTCCTAGCAGGGAGCCCTATGCCAGCACATCCCAGTCACAGAGGTTCATCCATCATTGTTAGACATTTCCCAGTGTGTGAGAAACTCAGTCTGCTTCAGGAAAATAGAAACAGAGGGACAATTATTCAGCAATGCAACCTTCATAGAAACACCCAGAAGATCCTCAACACCTCTCACACCTGAAAATATTTGGGAAAACGTTTCCACATCCAGTTTCACTTTCAGATGTGGTTTAGACACACAGAGACATAACATAAGTGATTCCTGAATCCTAATACTACTACTAATAATAATAATACTATACATTTTTTAAAAATGCTCGTGGCAACTTTTGTGTGTGGAGTTTGCTTGTTCTCTGCATGCTTGCGTGGACTTCTTCCGGGTACTCCAGTTTCCGCAAACAGTCCTAGGACATGCACATCACTCTAACTTGCCCATAGGTGCTACCCTGACGGATAAATGTATAGCTAATGGATGGATGGATTAAGCTATCACATGAATAATAAGAATAGAATGCACAATTGTTCTTTTAACAATCAATGACAACAGATGAAGGTCCTAAAAATAAGTTTATTATCTCCACATTCCCTGTGACTAAAATAAATAAATTATATATATATATATATATATCTTGGTGGTACTGAGACTTGAACCACTGAGGCACCAGTGACATAGTAGTAAACTGATGGGTTTGGATTGATTAAAATAAAAACAATAATAATATAATAAGGTTGATCTATATATACACACACACACACACACACACACACACACCATTTTTTTCCACCATGTTTGCCCCGCCTCCCTTTGTCACATCCTGTTGTTTCATGACCGGATCCTCATTTCAAATTAATTGAATGTCCCAGGTATAGAGCTTGGTCTTAACTGCACAGTAATGTCTACAGTTAGGGCATATAAGCTTTCTTTGACTTATTACCACCTGTTTTGCCACTGCTGCTTAGAAACTTTTAACTTTTGTTTAACTTGTGAGAAGTTTTTCTGTGTTCTACAGTTCAGCTAGCCAGTTTTCACATATTTTCCACAAATTTCTTCAGGAATTTTTCTAGTTATTAATACCCCTTATTGTTATTAATCTTTCTATTAAGTTGGATGAAACTTGTCCGACTCACTGATCTGGTTGTGCATTTTGAAGGCGATGTCGAACTGCAGGATGACGAGCATGAACTGGAACCAGGGAGTCATCTCTCTATCGGGCAGAGGGATGTGAATGGAAAAAACGATATTGTTGGCTTCGATCCTCTTCGCCAGGGCTTCATCAAAGTCACGAATCTTGTTGCACTGGTTCGGACCCCAGGGCATGAACCATCGCCGACCTTGATGGTGTCCCTTCGTGTTGTCCACACACTTGGTGGCCAGGTAGTGGATGGCGGTGGTAGGACTGGGGGCTGGAGGTAAGATTAGAGAAAAAGGTTCTTAATAGATGTTCGACTGTGATGACAAGGCTTTAGACTATAGACAAAAGGTTATTCAATATACAACTTGTCCAAAAGGACCTTTTTTAGGCACTTATAACCCTTATGGCTGTGGTGGGTATAAAGATCATTTCCTTATTTTCTACTAGTTCCATGGAGGCTAAACGTGTTAACATGCTAACATGTTTCTTGTGAGACTCATCACTCCAAACAACCATACCAATTCAAACTGCTACTCAGAGTAAACAATCAAAAGTGCTATCTACCTTCTTCTACATACACGAGGTCATAGTCGCCTACCAATTGCCCAGCCTTACTGTGATTGACAGTGGTGAGTAAGCCAACTTTCATGTCCTTTCATACATGGCCTCAAAGGATACGTGTGTGCTGTTTAAACAGAATAAAAATATAACAATGTTTGGAAAAGAGAGTATAAATATGCACCATTGATCCCCAGCAGGTATGTGATAAAAGATTAGCATTCACTGTTCTTTCATGTGACATTGGTAAGAGTGTGAACGAGCAAGTGTGGAACTCTTCCTAGATCACCGACGACACCTGAGGTCTATAAAACAGCAGGAAGCGGAAAATAATCGGAACCCGTTCGTGCTCTGGGGGCCAAAGTAGCACAATAGCCAAAGTGACTCAGAGGAAACTTTCCTGAATATTCAGCGGCTCCGCAGAGCACAGCACGGATGCTTCCCTTAATTCCAGTGTGGAGTTAAATCCCTGTAAAGAAACTCTAATCTGTAAGAAATACAATCTGAGGAGAAATCAGTATGTAATTAAACTATACATTGAGATATTAAACATGCTCGACATTCTCAATTAAATCAAATATAATATTGGCACAACCCCATCTTACATTCAGAAACAATTTTCCTCAGGATTAGGAAAAAAATTAGGCAGCATTTATCCACTTTCAAGACAAACAAAAATTGTTGTTTAAGGTATGTCATGTCATATTTAAAGCATGATTCAATTTCATAAAAGCATATTGAAGTAGCACAATGGGGTGGTGGTTAGCACGTCAGCCTCACTGCAAGAAGGTCCTGAGGTCAAGTCCCAAACGTGGCCGTTTCTGTTTGCACGTTGCCCCATGCTTGCGTGGGTTTCCTCTGGGTATTCCAGTTTCCTCCCACAGTCTAATGACATGCGAATTATTATAACTGGCTGTTCTAAACCACTCTGTGTGAATATGAATGGTTGTGAGACTGTGGGACACTACCTTCCTGCAACCATAATAGGATTTACCAGTTTGGCAAATGAGTGAGTATGTGATAATAAAGACAACTTATTGAAATATCAGTATCACATGATCAAATCAACCAGCCGCACACGAAATACATTTATTTGAGGTGGCGTTTTTTAAAGATTAGGAGTCTCTCATTTGCTGAGCCACATAATCCTATCAGGGTCATGGGGAAGTAGGTGCCTATCTCAGCCGACTCTAGGCGAAGGCAGAGTACACCTTGAATAGCTTGCCTGTTCAGAAAATCCCAAACCTACGCTTCTGCAAATACAAAACTAAATAATGCTCTTCAAATCTCCACCCTGAAGGATCTGAGATAATGAACAGCTCTGGACTGAGTGACCTCACACCATGTTGAAGTTACCCAATAACAAGGGAAACAGCAAGCCTTTCTACCTAATTACCCCTGCTGCCACCGGCCACCGAGCAATCACAAAGGAATCCAGGCTTCATTAAATCAATCGCAAGCAAACAGGCTAATTTCTCAGCCCTCTGTCTGTCTGGTGCACAGTGAGGCCTACTTCCTTCTTATACTTTTAACTACAATAAGAGGGACTAAACTTTAAAAGAAAGCAAGCAGAGACGCTGATGCATTCCAGAAATATTTGTACTCCAATCCAGCTTCTTAAATCCGAGAACCTGCCCTTGGGGTAAAGGAAGGGGGTGCCTGAGTGAGTGTGGTGGGAAAACAGAAGATCCAGAAAATCTGAAAGAAGGTGAGAAGTGAAAATGCCCAGAGGGCAACAAGAGAGACATGAGAGGAGGGGAAGAGGTGGAAGCTTTTGTCCTCCAGAGATGAGACACACTTTGAAGAAGTTTAGGAGTTGCAATTACATGTAAAATGAATACTGAAGACGTTTGGAATCAAGTTCTGAACCTGGTGTTGGCTCAAACGTGCATGCTATGATTTATTCTGATTTTCGTGAATTAAAAATGTGCAAAGAACACAAAGTGTAAATCTGTGTTTCAGGGAAATTCCTTCTGTTTTGGGATTATAGTGTAGACAAAACAGGACAAATTACAAAGTGGAACATTATTATTTTCATTATTTTAAATCACCAGGCCATTTTTTCCTGGTTAATTTCCCCCAAAAATCCTACTATTCCTTCGAGTAGGCAGTGTCAGATCCACTTCCTCAAAAGCTGCGATGCATAAACAATGTAAGTGAGAATAAAGTCAGGGTCGCATATTTACGCGCGCGCAAAAAAACAACAAATAAACAGCTTTCCATGAATCCTCAGAAAGCCCGAAAATCTCCGGAGTTTCCAAAACTACTCACCGATCAGCCCTCCGACCATGAAGGCAAAAGCCTGGAGGAGAAGCAGACCAACTCCCACGATCACCAACTTTTTGGTGCTCATGTTCTCGATGATCGCTCCGGCCATTTCTGCGCTTTGTTCTGCGTCTCGATGAGAAATAAAAAGAAGGGAAGGGAAAAAAGTTAAATGAGAAGATAAAGAAGTGACCGCATCCAGGTGGACTGAGATCCGGGCCGAGACTGAGAGCAGCCTGCTGAGCCGGCCTGGGTTGCCAGATCCAACTCTGATCCCTGTTTTCAAGTCTGGTTTTTCCCTCAAAAAAAAAAGAAAAGTATCCGGCGCATGCGCAGAAGACATAAAACGGTGCCTCGAATTATCCGTATGACGTCGTGCCTGGTCGCATGTCCTGACAATTATCATGGAAAAAACCCCACTGAGATTCTCACCTTTCCTCCTAGAACTGAAGTTCTCTCTACTAAATCACTCTTCTTATTAAAGTTATAAATAAAGCCAAATCATATGTTAATATTTATGTCTTTCTGACTTTTTTATTCATTTTTATTTTATTAAATTAACTTGTTATATTTATTCTAAGTTCCCATATACAGCTCTGTTATTACATGTTTGCTATATGTACTGCTATCAATCACCTGAATGCGTGTATTTTTTATTGATTTGCCAATCGATTAAAAAAAAATAACACAGGGTGGCATGCTGGTGAAGTGGCTAGCATATCCCGTGCACAGCAAGAAGGTGCTGGGTTTGAGTTCTGGGCTCGATGAGGCCATGTCTGTGTGGAGTTTGCCTGTTCTCCCTATGCTTGGGTTTCTTCTGGGTACTCCGGTTTCCTCATAGCACATTAGGCTAATTAGCTGTTCCAAGTTGCCCCTACTGTAAGCTGTTCAAGGTGTACCCTAATTTGACATTCGAGGCAATTGCATTTTGGTCGCCTGGTTCATGAACTGATCATAAAAAATGTATATGAATTTGGAATTTCTGCAAATGTCGCAAAACGAGGCTCTGACATGGAGAAGTCTCGAACTCTTTTTAAACAGTCCGTACATGTCACGAGAAGGTCGTAAAGTTGTCGTTTTGCTCGCAAAGTATTTGGTTTTTGTTTGCAAGGAAAGGCAAAAAATTGGGGACTTGCACATGAAAAATCTGAGACTTGTTGGCATCCCCCATTTTCCATCTATTTTGTCTTTATTCGTATTATATTCAAATTTTGTCCGCCTTAATAAGGCAATAATGGGTTGGGAACAAAAAGACATCAAAACACGACTAATTCACAACAGATTTGCTTTTTTCCCCCAAACATCCTCAAACTAATCGCAAATCAGTTGCAAAAATTGTCACCCGACTGTCTTGTGACTTTTGTGCATTATATGTATTTAAGCCGCAAAGATTCGTTTGCATGTGGAGTCGCAAAACATCTTACACTTCTTTCTGATGACATTAATGGACTCTGTTTGTGAACTCGACAGTGAGTGTGATTATATTATAAGGGTGCCTATACTTTAGTTCATCCTGAATCAGAAACATCAGGGTTTAGCTGAAACGAGGCTACATCTGTCAGTCGGAGGCTCCTGGGTTTGTGCAGCTAAATATATGCTGCAGTATGAATTTTTCACACAGTGCTTTAAGCTGGCAGGAGAACAGAGGAGCAGAGGAACGAGGGAGCAATGGGGGGAGGGAAGAACAGAGGAGTCGGCTGGAAGACGGCCAGGATATGAGACTTCCTCTAGTTTAGCGTCTGTGCTAAATCAGGATGAAGAATGAAACTAGGCAATGGCTGCTTATTAACATCCTTACTGTAAACATATTTTCATACACCTTTTCATTTAGGATTCACTCACAATGCAGGTTTATGATCTTTACATTATTATCATTGTTTGGATCCTTTCAGGCTCAGAAATGCATTTTCTGCATTTCATTCATTCATTCATTCAATTTCTAAGCCACTTAATCCTAATTATGGTCGTGGCAGGCTGGAGCCCATCTCAGCCAACTCTGGGCAAAGGCGGGGTACACCCTCAAACAGCTCGGCAGGCCATCGCAGGGCCCAAACACATACAACCATTCAAAGTCACACTCTCTCTCACACCAAGTGGTTATCTGGAATCTCCAGTCAGCCTACTTTGCATTTTTTTGGATGTGGAAGGAAAGCAGAGTACCTGGAAGAAACCCACGCAAGCACAGGGAGAACATGCACACTCCACACAGAAACATCCCAACCCGCAACCTTTTTGCTGTGAGGCGAACATGCGTGCGTGAACCACTGCACCACCGTTGCCACGCTGGAGAGTAATTATAATTTATTATAGCCACACCCAATTGATATGAAAAATCACACATTCTGATTGGCTCCTCTACTACTAGGATATCCGCTCAAATACTGTGAATAGCATAGCAGAGCAAATTGCAAACAACACAAAACTGCGAAAAATCCTTTAAAATCGAGAACGAGCCCTTGTGTATCTACAAAATGTATTAACTGCCCTGATCACGCACACAACTTCATTTTCAGGGCACACACAGATTGTTTTTTTTATTGTTTACTGTTGCTAGGTTACCAAATGTGACACTCACCAGATTCAGGGGACAGCTCTGTTTTAAATCACCTGTTTACGTGTGTGTGTGTGTGTGTGTGTGTGTGTGTGTGTGTGTGCTCACTTTGGATGGGATAAATGCAGAAGTCAAAATTTTCCTTGCGGGATTAATATAGCATATTAAAAAAACAATAATAATAAATCCTGAACATATACAATTATTACTGAATTACACAACAATTACTTCCTGATTTTTCTTTTGCTATTTTAAAATATTTTAGAAATTTTGTCAAGCATTTAAGATTGCAATCTCACTCACACTTTTGCCAAAATGTTTAATCCTATTAGGGTCACAGGGAGGCTGTTGCCTATTCCAGTCAACACTGCGCGAGGGTGTGGTACACCCTACGCACTTCGCCAGACCATCACAGGGCAACATACATTACCATTCACACTCACACCTAAGGGCGATTTGGAACAGCCAGTCAGCCTACTGTGCATGTTTTTGGACTCTGGGTGGAAACCACCCAGAAGAAACCCACGCAAGCACATGGAGAACATGCAAACTCCACACAGAAGCACCCTCACCAAACCCTGGACTTCCGGGGAACCCAGGACCTTCTTGCAGTGAGGCAGACGTGCTAACCACTACACCATAGTAGTTGTAATGTTAATTATAATTTATAAGACTTCCAAGAGGTTTTTTTTTTTTTTTTTTACAAAAATGTGGTGGTTATAAATTTTTTGCTTCTGTTGCTGAATGTAAAATATAAGTTTCACATGAAAATAGTACAAAGTCATCATAAATTTGCAAGTCTTCTAACCATAAACCACTTTAATTAAAAGCTAAATGAAAAACGAGGAAATGTGAATGTGTAATGAATGATATTTTATACTTTTTTGCAGGATTTTATATAAATTATTGCACGTGGAAAATGATCTGTAGAACATACATACATGACCTATAGTATGTGACAGAAAATATCAACCTTATAAAGATCCAAAGCATTGTTTGTGTTTAATAAATTCTGAATGTTAAGTCCTCCTTTGGCTGGAACCCGTCGTTTCTGCTATAAATAAAGTGTGAGATGTTCTGATATATATATACACCAGAGTGTTGAGTTGAGTTGCACAATCTTTTTTTTTCAGTGGACGCAGTGTAATATTTGTGAAGACTGATCTCTCTGTAGGGCGCTTTTATACATGTGTGAATAAAATAATCTCTGCCCATATCACTGGTGTTATGCATCTCAGCCCCTGACACAAGTCATAACCTGGAGCAGTGGTTTGTTACATCCGCCTCACAGCAAGAAGGTCATAAGTTTGATTCCCGGGCTAGGTGCATTTCTGAGGGGAGTTTGCATGTTCTCCCAGTGCTTTTGTGGGTTTCCTCTAGGAACTCCGGTTTCCTCCCACAGTCCAAAAACATGCACAGTAGGCTAATTGGCCATTCCAAATCGCCCCTAGGAGTGAGTGTGAATGGTTGTGTGTGTGTTGGCCAGCGATGGCCGGGGGAGCAGTCCCCCCACCTTCACCCAGAGTTGGCTGAGATGGGCGCCAGCCACCCTGTGACCCTAATTAGAATTAAGCGGCTTAGAAAATAAATTAATGTCCTTTTAATTGTTATGGGTTTTTTGTCAGCATTTGTTTTTCAGCAGGCCCAGAGGGTGCAGTGTACTTTGCTTTTTGTTTTGTAACTTAGTGGAGGTTTGCGCTCTCCAGGTGCTTTGAGTTTCTAATGTTTTACACACGAAGCACAGAACATTCATTCATTCGTTCGTTTTCTGAACCGCTTATTCCTAATAAGGGTCGCGGGGAGGCTGGCGCCCATCTCAGCCG
>JBCNYG010000008.1:9049336-9066813 GCA_039654305.1 Porochilus rendahli | reverse complement strand
TATTGTATTGTGTATAGTTTGTATGTGAAAAATAAAAATTTTGATGTGAATGTGAATATATACACACACACACACACACACACACACACACAATAAATAAGTTCTGTTTCACATTTACAGCATTTGGCAGCTGCCCTTATGCAGCGCGACTTACATATTCTTTCACAGCTGAGCAATTTTTAAGCAACGTTTAAGGGTATTTTGCAAAACGAAAATGTACAGCTACAGTTCATCATGCCAGTTTTCAAGTATTTTCCAGCAGCACTTACGCCAACGTCTCAAAATTTCTTCAGGAATTTTTCACGTTTATACATAAGTTACTTAAGTACACATGATCATAAAATGAAATGATTTGGAATTTTTGGTGCCAAGTGATTTTAGTGGTGTGACCCCAGGGGTTGACCCAGAACACACTGGAGGGACTAAGCCTCTCAGCTGGTCTGGAAATGCCTCAGTGTCCCCCGAAAGAGCTGGAGGAAGTGGCTGTGGAGAGGGATGTCTGCACCTCACTGCCTAAGCTGCTGCCCCGCAACCCGACCCCCGAACAAGCGGAGGGTGATGACGATGGGTGCTGGTACAGTGATGAGTCTTATTCTTATAAACATACACACCAGTCAAGCGTTTCTGGATACAAGAAACTGTCTCCAGACTTAACTGGTATAGGCTTAATTAAAGGAACTCTTCATTATTACAAATCAACCAAACTAATCTATTCCCTTTACATCACTGTACAACATAATTGAGTGAATCTTTCGCATGGCACGTTTTCATCCTGACCTTGATGTGCAGCGTTTCGTTAGTGTGCTCTAAGAGCTGCTGTGTGGATTGGAGCTGTGTGTGGAGCTCCGCAACACTGGATCGGGCTTCCTGCAGCTGATCTTCAGAGCTACGGAGGCTGGTGGAGATATGGTCGGACACCTTGAGGAGCTGGCCACGTGTCTGCTGGAGAGCTGAAATCTTAAAAAGAAATCAAAGTAATTACCAGATACGTTCTGCTTGGATCAACTGATTGTTGTAGTTTGTTTGAATTCCAAATGGGTGCCCTCTGGTGGACAAACTATGCAACTTAACTTATATAACTATCACTTATAACACGAAGGTCTGTTACACAATCATAGCCAGAATATCCACATACTTCCTGCACAAACATCCTAAAAACACCCCTGAACACAAATTAGCAGATTAGCTAAGCAATACCAAGCCCTCATTTTTGAGGTTTCTATCAGATAACTAGGTTGTGTGCACTGTTGTACCATTGCATGTGTGTGTGTGTGTGTGTGCCTCTCTGTTGTGCTCTTCTCTTTGCTGCTCCAGTTCATGTTGTAGTTCAAAGACTGTGGCCTGCAGTTGAGCTTCACCCTGAACCCGCCGCTTCTCAACCACACGGACCTGCTCCTGCAGCTGCTGCACGACAATCTCCTACACACACACACACACACGAGTAGTTTGGATCACTAATGCACTGGCGATAAACCAAGAAAACTAAAGGTAATGTACGACTTAAATAAACTTATAATAGGAAACAAAAAAAACCCAAAAGGTAGTCAAAGAGTAAAAAAAAAAATGGGAAAGGATAAGGAGAGAGGACAAACAGAGAGGAAAAAGGATAGAGAGAGATAATTATGGAGACAGAGAGAAGGATAAAGAGAGAAGATAAAAAAGAGAGGAAATGATAGTGTATCAAAAAACAAACATAAAAAAGAGACAGAAAGAAAAAGTATAGAGAGAGAAACAAACCAAAAAAAGAGAAAGAATAAGGTGAAGGATGGAAAGCATGAAGAGACTTAATTTGGTTTTTAAAGTGTGATTATTGAAGATTATTGAATAAAATATAACTATCAAAATTCATTCACTCGCACTACTTGGCGAGGTGATGTGAGACACATGACCACAGAGTCGATATAAAAGTTTACACCCCCAGATAGAACACCAGGTTTAATGATGCGGAAAAAAAAAAACTAAAAAAAAAATATATATATATATATATGAGACAAAAGATTTCACAAAGTCCAGAGTGGGGTGTGTGTACAGGATGCGCACACAAACACACTCCTAGGAAAAGGGTCATAGCCTCTGTGCCCACCCATCATACTGAAGTGGGCGTGGCCTCTCTGTGGCACCACATTCTCTTTCACAGTTTCTGAAAGTGTCCAAGCCTTCTGTACCTGCTGTTTCTCTTGCTCTGTGACTTCATTCAGCTGCCGACTCAGAGTGTCACAGCGAGTGTGAGCGTCCTGCAGGTCCTGCGCACTATTCTGGAGCTGCTCACGGCACACACGCAGCTGTTGACCAAGCTCCAACACACTCTAACACACACACAGTTTTATAATAAATAAACAGGTATGCTAACATACTTTAGCATTTGTCACGCCTCCAGTGTTCTATTTCTCTTACACCACAGCTCGTGTTGCTATGGAAACGATAACCTATTAAATACTCTGAAAGCGGTATTGTCTGTTAGGCTGTTACTCGTCACCTTTTCCAGATCTTCCTTTCCATGGAGCTGAGATTTGACTGAGTCCAGCCTCTCCGTTAGAAATCCCACCTGCACAGGAAGTCACCTAGTCAGCCCCATCCACTCCCCCCTCAAACACGAGTATTTCAACATCATTTTAAAAGTGCATAAAGAGCTCCAAACCTGTTCCTCTCTCTCTCTGAGCTTCCTCTCAGTCTTCTCCAGGATGTCCTGCAGATTTTCCACCTTCCTCTCCATCTCCAGCTTGTGCTCCTTAATGACCACATCCAGCTGGCTGAGCTACAGGCATGTACAAACACACCGACTGTCTGTGATTTACCAATAATCTACATTAAAGTATTATAAAGTGCTGAAAAGGAAAAAAGGATAACTATCTTCAACTTATTTCTGTTTTTTATTGGTCAAATTGGTCAGCAGTTTTACAGCCAGCCTACAAAGAATTTGCAGATTTTTGGTGACCCCTCTGATAGAAATGTGTTACTGCAAACACATTATCCATATAAAAAGAATCTACACTTCACCCTTTACTTCCTGTACCCCTATTTCCCAGATTTCCCGTACAAAATCCGACACTGGACAATATTTAGTATTGCCGGAAAAATGCTCGGACAGGTCTGGGAACCGATGTCCCCTCCTGTCGGCCCATTCCCGTCCAAGTGGATGGACAAAAATGAATCTGCAGAGGGGCACAAAATAATATCCGATGAACAGATAGTGGCATAAGTGACGGGAGAGCAAATTGAGGACAGTGACGACAAGCTGGAACCCTGATTCGCTCCTTAAGTTTGTGGTATATTGCGTATTTAGTGTCAGAGAAGTGTTGTGAAAGTCCGGGACTGCTGTTGAATAATAGTGATTGCCGGACCAATTATGGTAAATGTCCAGAAAAGGGTAGTGTTGTAATACCCTTTACAATACTGATACTGATGACAATACTGACCACCAGACTTTGAGGTTCCCGGGCAGCCCACACCCCTAATAATCCGGGAAATCAAGGGTGAAGTGTATGATAATAATAATAATAATAATAATAATAATAATAATAATAATAATAATAATAATAAGGTGGTATAGTGGTTAGGGTGCTGTGCTCCTGATCAAGAGGTTGAGGGTTAAAAAAAAATCCCCTTAAGACCCAAAAAGTATAAACCACAAGTGTTCCTCTGCCCAGACAGAAGTATAAAAGTGTAAAAGTAAAGCAAACAAACAAATATGTAAATAATTTAATAAAAACATTCAGGTATACACATTAAACTAAGTCACAAACTCATGAGGTAGCTGTTTGTGTAGTATGTTACATAAGGGTGTGTGTATGTACCAGCTCGGCTCTTTGCTGCAATTCCCCCTGTCTCTCCTTCAGTGCAGTGTCCATGTCCAACACCTCATGATTCCTCTCCTCCAGCTCTTGCTGACTCTCCCTGAACACACACACACACACTATTACCCACACTTCTAAACACCTGCTTTACCATGTTGTGTTGATATTAATATCAGTGTAGCTGAAGCTTTTTCAACACATCCATGTGTCTAAATGGTCGAGTAATAAACTGTAAAGGGTGAAAATCTGGGTGAGAGAGAGTGTGCGAGAGAGAAAGAGAGTAAAATGAGAGAGAGAGAATGAGAGAGAAGGAGAGAGAGTAAGAGAGAAAGAAAGAGGGAGAGGGAAAGAGAGAAAGAAAGAGTGAGAGAGAGAGAGCACTCTTTTGTGGTTGTAGTTTGTGTGTAGTTGTGTGGATCGTGCTTTCACCCTAAAATATGGCTATATGATATTCTACTCAGATCGCCCAGCCCTGATCTAGGGCATTTAACCATGTTTTTTTTTTTTTTTAATTTAAACAAACTGAACATGGTGCAGATGATTGCTGACATTTCTTTTTGGTTGTGTATGGACCTGAAACCATCACTGATCAAACACTAGAAACAAGTTGTTTAAAGATATTTTCTGATGCTTATTTACGTGTTTCTATGAGCCATGATTGAGAAATATAAGAAACCGGAATTAAAAAACTTAAAAAACAAACAACAGTTTTGGCTTTAGGTGAATGATGCGATTCTGCATTTTCATGGAACTCTATGAGAACATACAGGGAATACGAGTTCTATTGATCCTTACAGGTTGTAATTATGGGATTTGAAGCACATACTGGGCATCTTTTGAAGAAGCAAGGTTACACTGCAGGTTCCTGGACTCTCCTGAGCGTATCTACTGTGCTTGGTGTGATGTTACTGCACCAATACAAACTACAGGTGCTTCAGAAAGGGGAAATCACAGAAAACTCAAGCTCAGGATACAAATCCATCATGTAATTGCACAAAGGCTAATTACACTAGCGCCGCCACGTGGAGAATACTCAGCTTACTCAATACGGAGAACGGCGTGAACAGAACTGGATCTGTGAGGTAATTTGTATCAACAGCTGAAGGTCACATTGAATATTTTTGCATCTTATATATTGCATGTTAAAAAAAAGGTAAACGTTAAATTCCAGAAAAGCAAGTTCTCTTAATGTTTTTTAATTACCTTTATTTTTTGTGTAAAATTGTATCTGAGAAATATTTTCAGTTCACAGACATGCTTTAGTCTTAAACATGCTGCAGGAAAAGTTATAATACATCAGAAATTTATCACAACCAGTCAGGTTACAAAATGCAAATTATGGTCTTTTGACACATTCATGGGAAAAATAAGGGCAGGGCTTATGAAATAAAAGTGTAAGTGCTTTTAGACAGTATGCTTTCATGAATCAAATTGCTTTTTTTCAATTTAAAGCTCTATTTTAATCCATTTATTATTCAGGGAAAATCAGATTCACACATATTTGAATAAAAATAAATAAATAAAAACATTTATATCATCTTAAAATTAAAAGAAGAGTGGGAGACCGTGATATTTGACCCGGCCAAAGCTAGAGTGATCGGGTAGGGTCAGTAAGGTCGCACTAGACGCTCCTCGACCAATAGCTTAGCGGTTTGGATTGGAGGAGCCTCACCTGAGGTCTGCTGTGAGCTGGTGGATGGTGGCCTGCTGCTGGTCCGCGGTGAGCTGAGTCCTCTGCAGAACGTTCCTCAGCTCCTCCAGGTGGCCGAGCGTGTCGGTAAGCTCGCCGCGCACCGTGATTAACTGCTCCTCCAGCAAATGAGCCCGCTGGAGGGAGTTCCGCCTGTCCATCTCGCTCCGGTGGAGCTTGTCCTCCAGGTCCATCACTGAAGACATATCGTAAAATATAAATAAATGAACAAATACAAAGACACTGTAGTGTAACAAAGCTTCTACATCACTCAGTTGGATGCAGTACCCATCTCGCTCTTCTTATCCAGCATGCCCCGGGTCTCCAACAGTGTCTCCTCCATCTGATTAAGCTGTGTGGCTTTAGCACTGCTGTCCCTCCTCAGCTGCAGCAGCTCCTTCTCCATCTCCGTCAGCTCCTCTCGGCACAGGGCCATCTCGGAGCTGAGCTTCCTGAAAATTGAATTCGAGAATTAAATGAGAACAAAACCACTCAACACACAACTAAACAAAACAGTTCCAGACAACAGTCACTGTCTTCAGAAGTTCAGAAATCTTCTCCCTGCCTTGTTCTTTACCAGAGGCACAAACCACCCCCACCACGGTCTTCTACTGCTGAGGAAAAGAGGAAAGGACCGATATTTATACAGATATATTCAGCTACTGGGGCTTTATGTGTAAGCAAGTCCTGACTTAGTCACAAGACTCTGTGGGACACCAAGAGCTGAGACTGCCGGAGGCTGGACGGTGGCCTGGAATTAAAAATCTGAACTACACAAAGACGTTTTGTGGGTTGATAAGGCTGGTTGAGAACATTGCGGTGCTCATCTGGTCAGTTGTACAAATTAAATAAAAATGTAAAGTATTTCTGTGATCTACATAGAGCCAAAAGTATATGGACATTTGATTACCCCACAAGTGCTCATTCTTAATTTAAGTAGATTTACGCAACCTGTGTGGTTTAACCTGTGTATAAAAATTATATAAAATAATAGCATTTTCCACTCTTCTGGGCGGTCGTTTCAGTAGATTTGCTCACTGTGGAGATTAGTGTTCACTCAAGATCAATAAAAGCATTTAAATGTGGGGGTTGGCTGTGGACGTGGGGATGCCAATGAGGAGATCTGGGATGCAGTCAGTGTTTCAGTACATCCTTAACAGGTTCAAGCATAGGACACTCAAGTTCTTCTAGTTTCTTCTAACCTTAACACATCAAGTACTCAGGGTGCTTGCTTTGTGCACAGTGCTGGAACCTGGGACATGATAACACTACAGTCTACAAAGATATTTTACACCAAATCACATTATGAGTGTAGTAGTACAGGGGTGCACATACAATATATGTATATATAATAGAACAGCTTGGTTCCAGTTGGGTGAATCGATGGAATACAGGACAAGTTTGAGATCACCTGAATAAATGAAAAGGTAGAGGAGGGAAAAAAAACAAACAAAAAAAAAAACACCTCACTTTATAGAAGCTGAGAGCTCAGCAGTCTCCATCTCCTTCTTCTGGAGCTCCTGCTTGGCGTCGTCCGCCTCCACCTGTTTATCACTGAGCTGCTGTGATGAGGTGGTGCGCTCCCGCACCAACTCCTGCTCCCTTTGGGACAGCTGTAGGACACAAACTCCAAAACATAAAGTGAAATGTCATTTGAGCAGCTGCACACTGTCAGATTAAGCTACGAATTCTGACGAATCAGAATGCAGAACTGAAAACTTTTATATATGGGCTGCATCCGAAAACTCATACTTGCATACTACTAGTACGAAAGACTCGGTATGTTTGTTTATCCAGTATGTGTTTATTAGCACTAAGCTACAAAAGGTACCACACTACACTTACAGCATGGCATCCCATAATTCACCAGGAGAATCTGTGTTTTAACTTGAACCCAAATCTTATATAAACTCATGCTTGTTAGCTAAACTAATGCTATTTCTTCTAATTAGCTTAGCTTGTACCAAGTCAATGCTAATTTTACATAGTATGTCCAAGGTGTGTGCTTACTATTCACTTCCTCACATACTCATGGGGTCCATGTTCTGCATTTTAACGTGTCCCTCGGAACGCTAAAAATTTAGTGGAGAGCATTTTAAAGAAACACCAAATAAGCTCATACGCCCTAAAGCTGACCTCAATTCTAAAACAAGTAGCAACATATCTCGATGTCACACACTGACCCACTTTAGTGTTCCAAATCTGCAGAGTTGTAATCTCTTCAAAAAGATCCTTTATGAACCTTAAAACTGGTTGAGAAAGAACCAAGAGAAAAGATTTCAATGAACAACTAAGAGACACTGTGAGACTAACGCCTTTAATAGAATCAGTGGTTCTCGTAATACTGATAAAGAATAAAGATAAATAAAAGTATGATATAAATATAAAATGAATATATTTCAGTCAGACATCCTAAGGGAAAAAGTACAAAAAAAAAAATTGTGCTGAATAACATGGTAAACGACTTCAAAATTAATCTCTAGTTTAATTCACTGATAAAAGCTATTTCTATGGACTACGGTGTCCCACAAGGTTTAAGTCTAGGGCAGTTTCTGTTTCCTTTTTTCTTTTATAAAACCACGCCAAACCTATGGATAATTCAATTCAAAGAAGCAATAAAATAATTTTTAAATCATGGTGGTTCATCCGGAGCTTATCACAGGAATGCTGTGTGTGAGGTAAAAATACATATTCATTTATACATTCGTTCATATTTTGGAGCAATTAAACATATCCAGTCCACCTAGCAATGTTTTGCCCACACATTTGCTGAAGCAGGGATCTTCCAGGCGGTAATTCTATCCATGATGTATTTAAATATAAAAATAATAACTAAAACTAATTTATACTTCAGAACTACCTTCTATACCAGGATTACACTATTAGAATTGTTTACTTCAAACCATTAAATGGAAAAAAAAAAATCAAGCAAAATTCTGGTTTTACAATGGCATCATCTGGGAATTTTGTTTATACTGAGGAATCCAACCCCCATGTATGCAGACTTAGGATGAATTTTAAATGAAGTACATGTGAGACATGTGCGCGAGTGTGTCCCCGGCTTTGTGCAATAGTGTGTCCTCCAGCTCTGCGCGAGTGTGCCCCGCATCTGCGCGAGCATACCTGGCTCTGCAAGTGACTCTGGCTGTCCTCGAGTTGTGCGATGCGGCTGGTGCTCTCCTGTAACATGGCTTGTTGTCTCTGCATGGAGCGCTGCAGCTGCAGGTTCTCCTCGCTCAAGCTCTCACATTCCAGTGCTCTGCTCCTCACCACCTCCTGGAGGACAGACAACTAACACACACAACTCTATATATATATATATATCTCCTATTGACACTCTACAGTAACAGTCTATTCAGCAATAGATTGTTACAAATAAATAACAGACTGGAGGTTTCAGTGTATGACCAATCAGAATCAAGGATCTAAACAAATCCTGTAATAATCTGTATTATTACTATTATTATACAAGATGTTATTTTATCAATAACACTGATTAAATGCAGCCTTGGGCAAACCTCAGAGTTCTTTAGCTCCAGCTGCTTCTCGTATTTTTGTGTGACCTTCTGAACCTGCTGCAGGCCGTCGTCCAGCTCTGTCTTACAGCAAGAAAGCTCCGACTCCAAGAACTTCATCTGCACGCAACACACACATACACATATTCCATGACTATGAACTCGTGAATCCGGATAACTTTCAACTGACCTCATGGTTGTATTTGTGCTAAAGTAATAAAAACACCCCCCCACCCCCACCCCACACACACACACCTTAGAAGCGGACTCTAAGACTTGCTCCTCAAAAGCCCGTGCTGCTTCTTCACTTTGCTTCTCCTTCACGTCTATTTCCTGTATATAAACCACACGTATACATTGAACATGTAAAGCAGTTTGATTCGCCATGTCCTCAGCACTTTCATGACGCTGACCTGTGTGAGCTGATCCAAAGACGCCTGCAGTAAAGTGGTCTGATGTTCTACTTCCTGTTTCGACAACTGCAGATCGAAAACCGTCTGCTTTAACTCCACTACTTCAGCCTGACTCTGAGCCAGCGACGAGTGCAACTACACACAAACAACATTAAAAACAAAAACAAATTCCATCCTCTCTTTTTCACACACACACACACACACACACACACCCCTTCCATCTTGTTCTCGAGGTCCCCACATCGTTGCATCTCGGCCATCTTGGAAGTCTCCAGAGCCTGCTGATATTCTCTCTGTCTCTTCTTTAGGAGCGACTGGTAGTGATGGATGCTGCTCTCCTTCTCCTGCACAGAATTTAAAAAAAAAATGCTAAAAAGTTAAATTGTATTTTTTAATAATTAGACATATATTTACTGCCCATATTTTGAGTTGTTGCATGTTTTAAATATTTAAGTGTGTTACAAAAGATCTTTTGTAAATCATTTCTTAATAGGCATGTCATGTAAAATCACAAGCACGATAAGTAATTTAAAATTTATGAAGAATACAATAAATAGAAATATTAAATTAACAGTGATCATCATCAACAGGCTGCATAATCTCCAAGATATTCCCCGCTGAAATTTCATTGTTTATACAGAAGAGGGTGCCTAATACATGCATGATAGAAAGTATGCATATGATGTCACTGACAGTTATACCAAGTGGCAGGGTTAATATTCAGCTCAAATGTCACATATTTAATAAGTTTAGATAAGACAAAATTTTAAATAGGTTTTGGAGGTTTTTTTGATTGACATAAAAGAAGAACAATCCCAGGGATTGAAACAAAAAAAAAAAAAGAAAAATAAAGAACATAGAGTTGTTTTAAACTTAGGCCTAAACACAGCCTTTACTGATGTTAACTGTGTATACGTGCGTGAGACCATTAGTTCCTGCTCCAGCTGGCTTGTTTTAATAGCAGTCTGTGAATAAGCAGCACTTTTCTCCTGAAGCTGTTTCTCCACCAGCACCAGACGTGAGCTCTTTTTCTTCAGCTACACGCGCGCACACACACACACACACACACACAATCTTAAGTAACACAAACAACTTCTTACCTTTACATGTAGTGTGTATGATTACATGTTTCTGTGCTGTGTTAATATTGGAAAATGGAAACTATTGTTTAGGGCTGGGCGATACAATATGAAAATAATACTGTGATATTTTCTGATATTTTTCACAATATACAGTATATTCTGCTATGAAAATGTTCAGAGACTAAAATCATGAAACTGTCTAATTAAAGACAGGGCCGCTCATGTGTTCTTATACACACCTACGGTTTCGTACTTTGCTCATGCGGTAACACTGGAGCTAAAACACTGTTCACTTCTGAGGGAAAGGTGATATTTCTGCTAAACACAGCATTTTTTGACCTGATGATTTGAATGACCATAATCGCGATACAATAACTGCTCGATATATTTCACCCAGCCCTAACCTTGAGCATCTGAAATTATCACGAATCTATCACCTCTTTCTCCAGTGTGGTGGCCTGAGCTGCTTTCTCCAGGAGCTGGTTGTGAAGCTGTTGGTAGTGAGAAGCTCTCTGTGTGATGGAGGTCTGCAGGGACAAGATCTCCTCCTGCGCTCGGACCAGTCTCTCCTGCGTACTCTGTGCGGCGCTTGCCTGCCTCGCCTTCTCCTTCTCCACGCTCTGCAGCGCTGCTAGCAGCTTCTGATACCGCTCTCCTGCTACATACACAACAGGTTTACACCAATTACGTCAATGGTACTGAAACATTCAAAGCATGATTTCCGCTGACCCGTCAAGAGAACTGCTCACCTGGTTTGTGTTGGAGAGTCTCTGTGACCGCGGTAAAACTTAGTGAGGGTAAAAGACAGGGGTTCACACACAGTGCTCCATCACGACTCTGAGAAACAGACAGATATACAAGAGAAAGAGCAGCAATAAACCTTTATAAATAAGGAGGTGTGGCCTCTGTAGCAGTCTCACTGAGCCAGTTTGAAGAAAGTGTGGCTTCTGTGTGTCAGTCTTAGTGAAGGAGGTGTGTCCTGTGTTACTCTCAAAGCTGAGGCTTGTGTCTGAGGTGAGGCCTGCCTGTCAGTCTCAGTGAAGGAGGTGGGGCCTATCAGACCAGGGTCCACGTGTCATCCAGTAACATTTAGCGGGATTTTTTCAAGCCCTCACACACAGACACACACTCACACACTCACCTCTCTAAGATGCAGCATGTCCAGAATCTTCTCCAGGCTGCTGAGCTCTGCTCTGGCCTGCTCCATGTCACTGTGAGTTTGAGTCAGTCTGTGCTCCTGAGAGGCCATGAGGAGTCGTAGGTCCTCTCTCTCCCTCCGGACTCCTTCCAACTCCATCGCCTTCTGCTGCAGCTCCCCTTGCAATCGAATCAGTTGCTCCGCCGCCTGCCGGGCACGACCCTGCAGCTCTTGGTGTTCAGTGGAGAGTGTCTCGGAACGGACCCGCGCCTCCTTCAGCTCCCTGCTGGGACGAGAGCAAAGCAATTATGCTTCGCTGCTGGACTTCTTTTCTCAGGCAGTGCTGGAGTGTGGAGGTGGTACCTACCTCAGGCTGTGACTCATCCTCTCTCTCTCTTTCTCCAGTTCTCTACATCTTTTCTCCAGCTCCTCCCTTTCTCTGTCACACTCTAGTAAACTCGCCTTCAGCTTACCCTCATTCTCCATCACCTGCACGAAGTAGAGAGAAAAAAAAATCTAATTTAAATGGAATGAATGTAATTTATTTTAATTCTGGAAGAGACGACTTTGTGTAACTTCATCTAATCAGAACAGAGATCATTATTCAAATTCCGTCACATATCGCCGTGATGGAGCAAGTGCTACCTTCTTTAATTTTTCATCAACGTCATCTTTGTAGTCTCTGAAAGCTGCGGTGAGTTTCTCTGCGTTTCTCAGTGCTTGGTTTCTCTGCTGCTCCATCCTAAAAAATATTAAATAATTAAGTTCTTAACAAATAAAAGCCTCAGTGACTTAATGAATAAAAGACGCATTTGCATTTGCGCTCCTTACCGCTTCCACTGCCGAGTTTTATCACACAGCTCCGTTTTCAGCGCCTTCAGCTCGTCTTTGAGGTTCTCCACTGCTCGGTTGCACTGCAGTGCCGTTTCTTCGCTCGCCGCACGCTTCAGATCCACTTCGCTACAACACACAGGCCAGAATTTATTTCTACAAGTTCTTATCACTAGCAATAACCTCTTCCCCTCTCTCATGTTTTTATAAGTATTTTATTGAACTATGAACTACATTTAAACCTGTAACGGTTCCTCCAATGACATGAATTTTATATGTACCCACAAAACGAAAGGAAATCGAGTAGCAAGGGTGACCTTTCTGGTGGCTATTTTGATTCATCTTGCTTGAGGAAGATAGGTAAAGTTACCGTAAAGCTGTAGCTTGAGCTTCCAGCTGTGCTTCCAAGTCCAGGATTCGCTCCTTCATGATGGTCACACTGGAGGTCTTTGCGCCGATGCTGGAACCTAGAACACGTAACTGAAGGACAAAACAAGGCAAAACGAGTCTTCCTATAACAGTAAACATTCCAAGAGCTAAAGTAGCATCTAACACAGCCCTGAAATCACAATTTCAGCTTTATGTCTTTTCCTTTCAGCGCCTTGGTGTCAAACTTGTGGTGTATCCTGAATGCTACTCACTGCAAAACATTCCACTCAGACATACCATGTGACTAAAAGGCTTGTCTTACCTTCGATTTTGAGCTGGCGATCTCGAGCTGCGCGGCCTCCAGGTCGCGCCTCAACTGCCTGTTCTCCAGCACCAAAGACGAGTTCTCCTCCCTCACTGAGCTGAGCTTCCTCCTGAGCTGAGCCGCCTCTGTCTCCATGTCTTCCTCTGATCGGGGCTGCAAGGAAACACAGCATTCATAGTGCTAGAGTGTTAACGTTCAACACACTGAAGAGGAAATATAACCCACAAACAACCTCAGACTCACTCGACAGTCAGAGCTGGGCGTTCTCGAACCAATCTGCTGCTCTGCTGGCTTCGGAGTGCTGGATATCACCACTCTTCCTGAACATGTTGACGCTTTCACGGCACCAGGATCGTGAATCTCATCCAAAGTGACGGGAGTTGAGACTCCGTCTGACACCCGTGGGATGTTGTTGATGCCATCATTTTCCGCCTGGCTGGAAATAAAACGCAGATGTTATCATAATAACAGCCTCCAACTTTCATGCTAATAAGATCATCAGCACCATTGCCAAACCCAGAGATCGCTGACTATGTGTGCCTCTGATATCACTTAGACTCTTTGGAACTCAGTGAACCAAAGCCAGCAAACCTGACTCTTTTGACTCAGTGAATGTTACCTTAACTGTTCTCCCACAGCCTGTAGGTTCCTCTCGGTCCTTCTCAACCGATTTCTCAAGGAGAGCACATCTTCAACCAGCTCTCTGTCCGAGTTCCACATCAGGAACTCACACAGCAGTGAGAAGCAAAACAATCCAGTTCACTCGAGGTCACATGACAGATGAATGAGGTGGGATTATTTAACTCGGCTCCTGATTCTGTGCATTTCTCATTTAATTCTGCAATAAATATTAAAAACACCCTGCGCACCCCAACCTGAGTGTTTTACTTTTAATGTAAGTTTTTTAAAGAAAATGATAATCAACATTAGCCATATTTATACTTACAAATCAATTCCTACGTCACGTGACCTGTAAACAATCAACAGGTTGCTTATTTAGCTCGATTTTTAAGCTAAATTCGGATTTTCTGTCTTCCTGGAGCCAAAACTACTGTTATAAAGACTTCGGGCAGTTATTAAACTTCCGTATTAGTAAAATAAAAGAAACAGTACGACGTTACCGCTAACATCTCTTTAACTAGCCATGTTCTCCGTCTTCCCTTCACAGCAGGAGCCAAACAAAACTCAGCCACTCACTATCACCGTCTCTGATTGGTCGATAGAAAGCGAATTAAAGCTGATTGGCCCATACAGACCCGCGCACTTGGCGCCTCGATTATGAAAGTCACAGACCATTGTCTATGATGAAAGTCGCCACGGTGACGTATTAGTTAGCCAATCGCAGATAGTGTAGGCGGGATTTATATTAAACTATTGAACATCTTCGGTACTGTGTAATAAATAAAATATGTAAATAAAAAATTAATTAGTTAAAATAAATGAAATTACACAACTTTTTAATGAATTAAATATTAAAAATCAAATGTAATTACATTGTTTAATAATGAGATTTACTGGTTAGGAATATTAGAAAAAATTTTAAACTTCAAGATAAATTGGATGAACTATATAATAAAATATATTTTAAAATATACTGTACTAACAATATAATCTGACAGCAATTGCAAAAGCATGTTATAAACGTTTCATATTTATAACATTACTTTATTCCAATATAATTGTCAAAAACAAAATAATTATTTGTAAATGTCATTTTCTTTACTTACTAGTTACATGTTACTGTCTTCTCACTAAAGTTTTATGAAAACTTTTGTATATTTTCATTAGTAATTTAAAATACATCTTTATAAAAAAAATTACAATTTACCTAATAATACCCCTCAACACACACACACACACCAACGCAATAACCCCCTTCAACTCATTTGAACTAAAACAAGTAACTGTAGAGTTCCTCACTCAGTAAACAGACTAAAACACATTTTAATTTAAAGAATTTATTCTTTGGCTACAGAAGCCTGCTCAAAGCCAGTAAAAAACAACAACAAAAAACAAAGCAAAGCTGCATGAATGTAGTACTGAAACACTGAGTAAGAAACATTTCAAACACATTTCATACTGAAATAAGAGAGGTATCAGTGTTGAGACTGAAAGGAAAAAACCCTTGCCAGACACATGCGCCGTGACCTCCAGCGCTTGGTGATGACACATTACTCAGTAACACTTTATTTTAAAACACAGGGTATTCGGTATAGGAGGAAAATACACTCCGAACTGAAGAACACATCACAAAAATTCAGCAGAACAGTTAATGCCAGATGAGAAATAATACCAGTTGTGTATGTTGTGGAAAACACGGCGCTCCGAACCCTGCCGCGGTGCGCGATTCCTCTGAACTGCGGCACGTTTACTAAAGAAAAACTCCACCCTTCCTTTAGCAATGAGTCGGTTGAGAAGAGTTGAAGGACTCTGAAGTGTATTTTATTACATTTCTTTAAGAAGGGTAAAGTTGTGTGTCATAGTTCTAGTGATGTTAAAAGAACATTTTCATGAATTTCAATGAATTCTGAATCCATTATGGAGACTCAAGTCAACTCGGCTAGTCAGCGACGGCTTTGTCATTAGCATGAAGGTAGAAGCTGATTTGTTTGAATAGATTAAAGCACTAAAGCGCCGCCACATCACTCCATCTTAGGTACAGAAGAAATCCAACTGCATCACTATCAGCCTGGCATTATGGGTAATAAAGGAAACTGAACCAGAATCAGGATATCCAGAAAACAAAGTCACATGTGGAGGAGGGTGGAGTTCTGCTTTAACACGTTCCCCATATACTTTAACATCAGTATTTCCAATACGTTTACGAATCAAGACACATGCTGACGCGACAAACGCGGATGGGAGCTTTCGCTCATCTGATCCTAAAGTGATGTAGAAATCGTCCAGACGGAAACATCTTAACATTAGAGTACAAAGCAATAAATAGCACCGAGACCTTTAAAAACAAAAGTTTAAAAAAAGCCTGAGACAGAGGTTTAAGGAAAAAAATTATACAATGCCGATTTATTTTTCTGAAGCAAACAAAAAAAGGAAAGAACGGCAGAGATATTTTGAATATCGAGTTGCATAGAACGAGAAAGAAAAAAAAACAGCACAAGAAATCAAGTGCTTGTCAAGTCACGACAGAAATCATGTCAGATCCTTAAGTGTCGTCGATAGTGTGCATACTTCTACATCCAAACATGTGATGTTCAAGAGCAACACCAGGGAAGTTCTGAGGGAACAAACAGAATGCAGAAAAAGTAAAAGGTGTGATCGGAGCGCTCTCAATCTGTCTACTGTGAAAATTTTTCAACATGGAGGGGAAAAAAAAGATCCCAGTAACCAAGCCCTACATCTAGAACTCCAAAACTCCACCCCCAAATTAATGCTGTCCACATACAAAAATAATAATAGTAATAATAATCGTAGAATTTTGCTTGAAATGTGACCTGATAAACAGGACGACTCAGTAATGTGCAATCAATGTTGAGAAACTTCTAGAAAATGTTTCTAATAAAAAAAATCTACTTTAAATTTGCAGCAGCGTACAGCATTGGATTTTATTCATTATTGATTTATTTTTGGGCGTCTGCACATCAGGAGATGTGTTTTAAGACGTGTGGTGAAATATTTGAACACTTTTTTTTTTTTTTTAAACACGCCCTCCTTGCCTTCCTCGAACATTGGCCATCATACCTAACTTTATTACGTTCTCGCTGTTGATAAAGCGAATTAAAATCTGGACTGCTGTCTGGAAAACAGACTGGACCAATCAGATGTCACATACAGTCATTTGATTCAAACACATGAAGAGATGTTACGAAGAATAATAAACCCTTGGAAGGAAGCGGTCCTGTAAAGATGTCTAGAGTGTACACAGAAACATGTACTTCATCTGAAAACCAAAGCGAGGTTATCGACATCAACTAAAATAAAAATGAGTGATTTTCACACCAAGTGCGTTTAGTAACGTTGTATTCACCTCGTTAGGGTTTATTATGCAGCTATTACTGCTTTTAATCGAGTGGGGGGTGGGATAGGCCACACCCACAAAAAAGGCAACTTTCAAGCAAGGGCGTGGAAAGGAAGAAGCCGAGGGCGTGTCGGAAAACCGCATTGATTGCGATCACATTGCGCCCAGTGTGACCTTGACAACCGACAAGGTAGATTCTTTTTTTTTATGTAGCAGTAAAGAGGCACGGCTGAATAGTTTTTTGTTTGTTTGTTTTTTGCCTGATGTTAAAAAGCTGATGAGTAAAACTGAATGGCACATTGTGTGTGTGTGTGTGTGTGTATATATATGTGTATATATATGTG